>SKCR01026789.1:0-80265 GCA_019454045.1 Zanthoxylum bungeanum | reverse complement strand
GAATTGAAGAACGACCTTGATTTTCTTACGAATGTGACACGGACAGATACATTTAAAGTCCTCGGTTTTGGAAAGGGTTCAATAGGTCATGGACGAGATTCCAGATATTGGGATAAGGATGATAGGGGAAGGGATGATGATTATAGTAAGGATGTAGTAGAGCATACTAAGGATGAATCTACTAACGCAGGTCATGTTTCTGTGAAAGTGGACAGTGGCGCCAAGAAAATATCTGTTAATTATCCTCATAAGGGTTCAGACCGGAAAGGAGTTGGGTTGTACAATGAAGCAGGACGTAATGAATTGAAAATGTATGAAGCAGAATATGAGGCATCTCTTAAGGGTGCAGGCCGGTCAGGAAATGACAGTGGAAATGAAAATCAGCAATCTAGTGATAAGGTTTTTGGAGTTGACAGTGAGCCTATTGATGTGGATGATGCCTATAACAATAATGTTCAATTTCATGACACTCAAGTAGAAGAATATGATGATTCTGGACAAGATAAGGGTGACCACTCTGATGGAGCAAAAATCCAGAATCAATATCGAAGAGAGTCTTCTGATTTTAATGATGTTAGAAAGCAACATCAGAATGTTGCAAAGGAGGTTAAGGTATCTTCTCTGAAATCTCAAAACTCAAACAAATTTGATGCAAATCAAAGACAGGTCAGTCTTGTTGGCGATCAATCTACTAAAGCTTCACCAAAAAAGAAAGTGAGACGCCATAAATTTTCCCGTAAGTTTTTTTGTTACTGTTACTATTGTCATATTTCTTTTCATTTAAACCACATTCTGTACTATTGAAGCTGATGTGTGCCAGTCTAACCTGGATTTCTTTTCTAGACTTTGCAATGGAACTATGCAAATTAATCTTGAAGTGTGATATTGATATATGGTTCATCACTGTAACTCTTACCACCTTAGAAATTCTGAAAAATGCTATTAGAGATAGGCATGCCTATGGACTAATAATATAGATACTAGATAGGCAATGAATTTGCTTTGTACTGTATTAACAGTTAAGTAGGCATATGCCTTTAGAAATTTCTCGATCTTCTATGTTCACTGAGTTTTAGACTGGTGACTACGACCAGATCCTACACCTTCAGAAGTTAGGAACTTCTGTATATTAATATGCCCCAGGGGTTGTGAAACTTACCTCTTTGTTGCCTCCAAAGATCGTTTACTTCTTAAACATCTCCACCCTCCACACCCTCTCCCCCTCCCTTTTTTATGTCTGAAACTCCTTGGGGCTGTGTTCATGAGTTTCTGTTCAGTTTGTTGTTCTATTTGAGGCACTGTTTATATAGGATTGCGCCTTGTAACTCGGCGGCTTAAAATATCCAAGTCTAGACATTCTGTTTACATTATTCATAAAATACTTAGTTCCATAAATTTTGCTTAATTTCTTTCGATTTATTGTTTGGATGTTGTCACTTTAAATTTAAATTTGTTATCCATGCCTGATGTGTCTAGTTCAAATTTTTTAGGGTCATGTGAGATGAAGTTCTTAAATTCTACTACACAGCTTGTGGAGCCCTTGGAAAGTCGAAAATTTGCAAGATTTTTCTTGCAGTATACAGAAGTGGAAGAGAAACCTGATGGAGAAGCCTTATGGGAACCTAGATTTGCCGGGCATCAAAACCTACATGAGAGGGAAGAATCTTTCTTAGCCCGTGACCAAAAAATAAATTGCGGTTTTGTTAAAGCTGCTGAAGGATATCCAAATACCGGATTTGACTTGGCAGAAGATGATGCAAATTACATCAGTAGATGCCACATTGCTGTGATTTCATGCATTTTTGGAAATTCGGATCGCTTGAGGATACCAGCTGATAAAATGGTATGAATAAAAGTACTGTGTATATTTGCTATGCTTTTTCCAATATCCAAGTGCTTGTGATAGAAGAAAAAGTATTTCAATAGTACAAGTTTGGCAGAATATAACTTTTGGGTTAATAGTTCGGTACACTATTCTGAAAAGTTTATTAATTATATTATCTTAAACTGTTATTGATGAACTTGAATCATAAATAAGGCACTGTACAAAAAAACTGTTGTGTGAATTCAAAATTGAGCGCAGAATTTTGTAACTTTTGTGAAATCTTCTTGTACTGTTATTATGAGTGCAATCCCTTGGTATGCAAGTTAGATTGCTGAGATTTTGAATTTTAATTTTAATTTTCATTTGTGATGCATATCTCCTAGAAATCCTAGTAATTTTTATACCACAATGTGATTTGAAATTGTAAATGGGGCCTCAGTTACTTTTTTCTTCTTCAGATCACTCGTTTATCAAAGAAAAATGTCTGCTTTGTTATGTTCATGGATGAGCTCACTTCGCAAACACTTTCTTCTGAAGGTCGAATACCAGATAGAACAGGTTTTATTGGTTTATGGAAGATAGTTGTGGTGAAGAATCTTCCTTATGATGATATGCGCAGAGTGGGTAAAATACCAAAATTGTTGCCACATCGACTATTTCCATCTGCAAGGTGAGAGTTAGATTCAACAGAATGTAGACTTGTTTGTAGTATAATGCCAATATTCAGCCATATATCGGTCTTTTAGCTTAATGTTTATTCCTCCTATCCTAACACAATTCATTTGTTCTCTTTCTATATACATTTGTGTTTTTATTTATACTATCTTATTTAATTATGAAATTGAGTCTGACCAGTCATGTTGATGAGCCTTTAGATTTAGACATAACTCTTTCTCTTGGACCCATGCAAAGCACAAAAATTCAGAGTAATTAAATGATAATTTGGAATCCGATTAACTGCTGGTAAATTTAGTTGATCGACTGGACTAACCCACATTTCCTAGCTGCTTTTTATGAATGTAAGGTAATAAACTCAACATGCCAAACTGTTAGGTGTTTTAGAGCCATATTGCTGCATGATTTGTCTCTTGAACCAGTTAGCTTTTATTTTTTATTTTTTCAATTTTTAGCTAAGTAGATTGAATTGAAAGTAGAAATATTTACAAAAGGTGAAACCAGTTAGATAATCAGGTCTTCAATAAATTTGAATTAAAAGTAGAAAGATTTACAGAAGATGAAACCAGTTAGATAATCAGGTCTTCGAAAAAGATCATTTACTTGAACGATTTAGAATGTTGAATGCAGAAACCTGATTTATGGAGATTGTCACCGTATATTGATGTAGTCCCCGACACCATTGAGGTGAAAAAGAAAAGAATGGAAATAACTATTTATTATACTTGCAACCAAATATTTGAATATTTCTATTTCAGAATTGTGTTATATAGGAGCAGATTTTCGGAGAGTGTTTCATGCAAAGGCTGTGGCTTCTTTTTGTCTAAGCTCTACATTTGAACTTTTGTCAGATACTCGATCTGGTTGGATAGCAAATTACGACTCCAACGTGACCCTTTACTCATCTTGGAATATTTCTTGTGGCGTAAAGGTTATGAGTATGCCATTTCTAATCACTATGACCGGCATTGTGTTTGGGAAGAAGTTGCACAAAATAAGAAGTTGAACAAATATAATCAAACTGTGATTGACCAACAATTTGCATTCTACCAGTCTGATGGGTTGAAAAGATTTGATCCCTCAGATCCTGAGAGGCTTCTTCCCAGTAGTATGTGTTTCATCAACCTTATACGATATACTTTTGCTTGTACAGATACATGGATAAATTTACTATTTTATGTTACATTTCAGCTTTGCTAAACTTATTTTCTACCACCCATGACCCACCCAGCCACATTGTCTCTCTCTAAAAGTGAGATTCATTTTGTTCTGTCTGCAGATGTTCCGGAGGGGTCTTTCATTGTGAGAGCACACACTCCAATGTCAAATTTGTTCTCTTGTCTTTGGTTCAACGAGGTTGACCGTTTTACTTCGCGTGATCAGCTAAGTTTTGCTTATACTTACCAGAAATTGAGAAGGATGAATCCCGACAAGATGTTTTATCTTAACATGTTTAAGGTATGCCATTGTATCATTTATTTTTCAACTTAGTCAAATGGAATGGAATTAAAACTAAAAAATCATACTAGCCATTAAAAGTTTCTTTCGACAAATGTTTCAATAGAGGAAAGGTATATCAAAATCGTGATTTAAAGTTTTTTTTTTGCTTCCATGCATCACAGGACTGTGAGCGGAGATCTGTAGCTAAACTATTTCGTCATAGGTCAATTGAGAAGCGAGATGTTCGTCAACAAGCAGCAACATAAACTATGTGTCATACTCCGGATGCTCCTTTTTCCTGCATACACTATGCCTTCTGCTGCAGTTGTGAATTTATTTCCTGTTGGCTCGACATGTTGTAAAAGTCGTGGTTGCTGATGCAATGCTTTGTATTCTACATCTTGGAATTCGACAAAATCTGTTGAGGTGAACATTTCTGCAGCCATTCGATATCAATGCAGTGAAAGAAAATCTCATACCCATTTACCCAATTCATTTTACACTCATTACTAGTGGCAAGTGAAGCACGCTCAATACTTTGTATTACACAATTCCACTACAAGTAGTATTTTTTTTGCATTTTCATTTTTTATCATTTGGTGATCAAGTTCATTGTTGTATGTATAAAAAATTTTGATGGCTCCTTCATGTTTGTATGATGATATTTGGGAAACTTGATTGGGAATTCTACAAATTCAAGCTTACAATTTACATGATTGAAAAACTGCCAGTTTCATTGTTAGCTTACAATTAATAAGAATGCGTGAAATAAGTCAGTTCAAACGGGTGGCTGCGGTTTCAGAATCGAATTGCAAAATTCCGGTTCCGGTTATGGTTTCGAACGGTAGGTGTGAGCAAAATCGATTTCGGTTCCGGTTTCACGTGGAACTGGAATCTATCCGGAAAAAATTGGTTCCTAACTAAGTGGATCGGAAACTACCCAATTAAATATGATACTTTATTAATCGGTTCTAATTCGGTTCCGCATGGAACCGGAACTTACCCAATTAAATAGGGTATCCGAACCTACCCAATTAAATATGGTACACTATTAATCGATTCCAATTCGATTATGATCTAGTTTTAATTTACCATATTTATTTTTTATTATCGAACTTTGAAAATACAATTATTTCTCACACTTGAATATTACATAATATTTTCGGCAACTATTCATACAAAAAATAAAACAATAAATAATATTGGGTTTAAATTGGTTATAAAATTGTGTTTAAATTGAGTTTTAAAACTGATTATGAAATTGAGTTTAAATTGAATTTTAATTTGGTTCCGAAATTGGTTCTAAATTCGGTTCCCAAAACAGGTTCTGATTCCGGTTTCGAAATTCGATTTCCAAAACAAGTTTCGATTCCGGTTCCGTAATTCGGTTCCCAAAACAGGTTCCAGTTCCCAAAATAGGTTTCGGATCCGTCTATGACAGAACAGGAACTGGACCGTTTAAATTCAGTTCTTCCATTTGGAACCAGAATCGGTCTTGTTCCAACTGGTTCCGGGTAGAATCGAAATTGGTGCTTAGCCCTACCAAACCGCATTATTTTTAGTAAAATTAAATATAAATTAAATTTGATTTAAATTAGTTTTAATTAAAAAAAAATTAAATTAAGAGCTAGAACTTATTTTTTTTAAAAAAAATTAAGCTGCCTATATATCTTCTGAGGTCTGGAGGAATTAAAGGTCATATAGTTCTCTTACCTTTTGTTGAACCGTTTATTTTTTTAAAAAAAATGTGAGGTTTCGATTCCATTAAAATGAAAATGGAACCAAATCAGATATTCTGATTCCGATTTCGATTTGGAATCGTACCGTGGCAAGACCTATTCAAAATAGTATCGTGCATAAGCTAAGCTGGATATGGAAAATGTCCTTATATATTTAGTTTTATCTTTATTTTTTCACATAGAAATTATTTCTAATGTTCGAAACCCTAATAAAACGGATAATATATTAACAATTGATTGCGAGGCAAAATTGTCGACATAAATATTTTTAAATTTCTCTGAGCACTTTTTCAAATTAAGAAGAAAGTATAATTTTCATCAACATAATCACACTTACTGACTTGCGCGGTTCCAAAAATAGAAAGAAAAGCAAAGGATATAGAATCACAAATCCATCCTCAAAGAAATATTAAATTCACTCACATATCCTAATTCTATTCTGTTTGAGGGGTGCAATATTGTACAGATCCAAACAGACCCTTCAAGCGATTAGATAAAATGAAAATGAAAATGATACTCTCACTGACTTTCTCATAAACACTTTTACAAATCCCTTCACGTAACTACAGTGATCTATCACCACTCAAATGAAACAAAAATGATACAGGGTCAGAATTGGCTAGAGTACAGGGTCAGAATTGGGCTGTGAATTGTGATCCCATCCCAGCCACAGCCAGGCTAAGGCTTCCGGCATCAGTATTTGAAGCAGGACCCACTTTCATTTTGCCTTGTTCTCTGAGCCACAGGTGACCAAACCCAGCAATTCTCTCTTCTTCTATCTGTTGGTGGCAACCAAGACCCTTCTTTGTTCAGGTATTTTGTTTTTGTCTCTTATCTCCATAAAAATGTTCAATTTTTGTTACTGGCGTGCTTGAATTGAATGTTCTTGAATCTAGTGAGATTGGTGTAATCTGGTAACTGCTTGATTGAAGCTTAATTCATTATTCCAGATTCTAATAATTGGGAGGGTATAACTAGAAGTTTTTTTATCAGAAAATAAATGTTTTGGTTGGTGGGTGCTGAGTAAATTTATGATTAGGCAGTCTCATGATGATTCTGTCAATAGTGATATTTTCTATGCTTTCTTTAGTTAAGATCTTTTTGAAAGTTCTATTTTTTTCCTCCTCACAGTTACTGCTTTATTCTTTTATGATTTTGTGTGCAGGAAGGAATGCTAGGAAAATCGGTGGCTTCTCCTTTGTTGAGTGCATCACCCTGTCTTTCCACTGTAAGTAACTTCTCACATTTCATTCTCAACTGGATATTAAATGGACACTTATAAATAATGTCAAATTCTTTTGCTTTTTCATTGCCATTATCTGCTTTTGCATGAACAACAAAGATGAAAAAAAGAATGAATGACTCCATGGAATGATGGACACAGTTTACAAATTCCATTTGAAATGTCTAAAGACGTTATTAGACTTTTAGTTTTGAAGAACCTACTCAGCTTATATGACAAGGATTAGTAAAAGCTAATTTATGGCCTACGTATATGATGTTTCTGGCGTTCTGATATTTTGGATTTGTTAGAAAAAATATATGCAAGGTCTCTTTTTGTTCATTTTAGGAAAATTCCTACTTGCTATAGGTCATCCTGTTATGCTTCACATTAAATCACGTCGATACTAATTGGGGTATGAAGTGAGCAATGTTCATTTCGTTTTATGCATTGTGTATTTATTTTGTTTAATTAATAAGAATTAAGAAGTTGATTTCGCTTGTTCTACTTGCAGCCTGATATTTCTACAACCACACCAAGTAATGCTTTCTTGAATGTAAACATAACCAATGGACTCCCACCAAATGCTATTAGAGGGCCGTGGAACTCTTATACTAAGAAATGGGCAATATATTCAAATACTCAAGTTGAAAGTATCACTTTGAGCGATGAAGAGAGAAAGAAATGGGAAGCATGCAGACAAGTTCTGTCTCCATTTAGTTTCAGTATTGAGGAGGAAGACAAGATGCTGGGAAAAGCTTATGGTCATATCCATTCATCATACTGGAGTGAAGAACGTAAAAAAGAAATCCCAGAGTTCGAAACAGTAAGTGAAATATTAGATTATCTGAGGAATCTAAACCTTTCGGATGATGATATCCGAAAGCTTCTTAAAAAGTTTCCTGAAGTTCTCGGATGTGATATTGAACATGAGTTGAGGAACAATGTGCAGATCCTGGGAAAAGTTTGGGGTATCGAAGGAAAACCTTTACGAAACCTTCTTCTGCGAAATCCGAAAGTGTTGGGCTATAATGTCGATTGTAAGGGAGATTGTATGGCACAATGCACAAGATGCTGGGTTCGATTTTAGATGATGTAAATTTTCAATTATAGTTTTCCGAATCAAAGGGAACATCATTATATTACCACTCTGTGAAGCTGTCACATGTGTATTCATGTTTAATTTAACATTACTTTTTAGAAAAATTAAGGCATTGAGACCTTACAGTTGTATCTTGTAATTCAAGTTTTCTATTAAACTTCTCAAATTATGTGTTATATTTCAAAGTTCTTAACATAAACTTTAAACCTGAAACGCAACTTGTAATGTAAGAATTACATTCAAGGATATTTAAATCCATGCCGGATCTTATTAAAAAAAAAAATCACAACAATAAATGAAACATAAGTACAAACAGATGGATACAATTAAAACTCAAGGGCACTTGTGTAGATTGTATTTTTATGCATAGCCTAATGATAAATCTCTTATAGAAACAACCTCTAAAAGGTTGGGAAATTGTAACGATGAATGCCAGGAAGGAAAGGAACTCTAAAGAATATAGCCAAACGCCAGCCGAACATCACCTATCTCCGGCCGACCTTCTCTCTAATCCTAAAATCCGATCGTATATACTTTGAAAATCCTAAATCTGACCGGACAGAATACATCTGTCATTGAACATGCAGATTGTCAGTTACTGAAGTTAAGAGACCTGATTATGTCCGACCGGACATAAAATTCATGTTTCACATCCGGCAGGACATACATTAAAGCGGTCAACGCATGTAACAGACCAATCAATGGCCAATCGGACTGAAATTTCAAATGTTAAGTCCAGCTGGACATGTATCGAACGTTACAGTCTTCAGTAACGTTAGACAGAGAGGATAGGGGAAAAATGATTCTGTTTGTCCTTCCCATTTCTAGACCCAACATTTCACTATAAAAAGAGGCATTTCCCCCACCTTGAGGGAGGATAATTTTTTATAAAAGATTGAAAATCTAATTTACAAACACTCTCCCATATTGTGATCCTGCAAATTTAGAGAGAAAACTTGTGAGATGAACCAACAAAACCTTTTGGAATTTCCCTCATTCTAGCAAGCATCCAAGCAACAACCTAGGCATTCTGAGGCGTCTTTTTGAGCCAGATTATAGTAAGAGGTACGACTTGGGATCACTCTTCATATTATTTCTGTGTTTTGAGATTTCTGTTCTAACATAATATCTTCGGTCGGACGTCCATCATGTATGGTCGGACATGCACACACCTCCAACTGCTTGATAACTATATCAGGCCGCCTTTACTATTTTCCTTAGTTTGGTTACTTTATTAATATTTATTTCTGTATTAATATGCACGTTGTTGTTGTTTTCTTATTAACATTTCACGTATTCTAGCATGTTAGTGTAGGGGTTTTATAGGGAATATCCGGTAACACAGCGGAACGCAGAAAATTAAAATTTTCCGATTTCAATAATTTTTCTTGGATCAATAAAATAAACTTATTTTTTTAATTACCCAATACTTAAAAACTGAAATTTTTACACACGAAATCAAATTTATTTGTAATTACCGAATTGACCTAATAGTTTGCAAATTGATCATTTTAGTCCTCAAATTGTCAAATGTAATTTTGGATGATTCTAAATCAATTCTAAAATGATTTCCAACATGTCCAACACATCAAAAACAAATTGCAACAAAATCCCCAAAAAATTCATATTGCCGAACAGCCCCTTAATTTTTCAGTTTTTGCAATTTGGTCCATTTTTGTTCAAAACATGTTAAGATCAAATCCAATCAACCCAAAAATTAATATGCATCATATATACCATAATACATCACATATATGAAAAGCCCCAAATTTGGAAAGGGTTAAGAATCATAATTTTACAATTTCTTCAAATTGACAAAATACACCAAATCAATTAAATCCAACACTTTAATTCAAACTTAGCCACACCAAAAAAGTCTCACCATCATGAAACAACTCAAGAACAATTATAGGTCATCAATGAGTGGCTTAGAAACTCTAGAATGACAACTTGATTATCAAATAATCAAAAGGGAGCTTAAGAACTCATTTCAAGCTCACTTGGATATCATACATGCTTTCATCTTTCTATCAAGTTCAAAACCATTTAAAACACAAACTAAAAGTGTAGAGACAACATCCTAGCAACACATGTTGAAGCTAAGCATGATAGAAATAATTTCTTAGTTGAAAAGTTTAAAGAAAAACTTACAAAATCAAATATTTCCAAGCTTTTTCTTTTTGGTTCTTCAACTTTGCTCTCAACTCTTTTGTGTTTGTTTTTGGTAACTGGTTAACCTAATACAATGAAAAATGAAACAAAACAATATATACTCTCCCAATTTTCCATTGGCCGAAATTTGTGAGTATATACAAATATCTAGATTTTTTTTTCAATAAAGCTTTAATCAAGTTGTGTATTTGATCATTACACCATTTAATGATTTACAACAAGTCAAATAAATCAACTAAAGTCTTGTCCTAAAGTAATCATAACTTAAGATATTTATATTTTAATTACTTTAATTATTTAACAATTAAATAATTAAATAATTATTTAAATATATATATTTTAAATATATGTATATTTACTTTAAATATGCAAATACATATATTTATGATATATGTCAAATATCACAATTTGACATTTAATTAATGTGTATTTAATAAAATCATTCATTAAATATAAATACATATTAATTAGGAAATGACCGTTAGGTCCATTTGCATGTATTTTTCTTTTAACCTTTAAACAACTTATAAATAATTATTATTATTCATAAAAGTTGTCCTAATGCTCTACGAGTATATTTCACTAGTGAGACTCTCTAGATTCATGTATATCCGTCACGAAATCCAATTTCGTGTCCATAATTTACCTACCCGTAAATTATGACGACCACAGATAAACTCACTGAATCATACAGGTCGAGGTCATGGCATATGTTTAATTCCTCCGTCACAGGTATCCGGATATATCCCAGAGATATAGATGTAAATGTCAAATCTCTATAGGGACAATTCTGTCGATGTCTCTATTAGCAATCTCTAAAAGAACACTTAGAACTTACTTCTAAATTGTACCACGGGCCCATGGTTTTTATCTGATTGCTAATCATATATTGACTACCTATGCTCTGTACATAGAACTGACGGATCCTATCTCGACACACAGAGGACACCCTGAGGATCTGTCCACACCCAACGAATAGGCGGAGGTCTGATCTAAATAGATCGGTGACGTGACTGCCATCTAAGTGTGAAAGATGTCTCATGTTCCCACAATGGTATCTCAAGTTAAAGAATCATAAATGCTACTCAACCCGAGAAGATTCTTATTGACGTTGGTGTACCATCCATTAAGAGTCTTCGGTGAGTCGTTCAATGTTTATCCCCTATAAATACCTACACGTCTATACGAGTCTCTAAGACTCATGGTTCATTGAGAAATATTATAATCCAATATTCCAGTATACGACATGTACTAGTCTCAACAAGTTTACTTTACTGACCAAGTAGTGTAAACCTTGACCAGGAACTGTCTAAGAATGACAGCGTCATGATACAACTCAATGTCAGTTGCGACGCTTTTGCAACTGCATCATAACTAATCATTCTAAGGTCTTTTACGTCTTTACTATATCAAGAGATATATTATATTATAGAAACTGCTTGTTTTATTCATAATAAAACGTTTACAAGAGTATTTACAAGGAAATACAACAGGGAATTGGCGCTCTAAGCACCAACCCTAACAAAATCTCCCACTTGCTCTAGTGCCAATATCGATTGTATCTAATACCCATCGACTCCACATGTTTATGAAATAACTTCGAAAGTATGACATTCGTATGCGGGTCTGCTACATTATCTTCACTCGGTACCTTGCACACGATAATATCCCCTCGCTACACAATCTCTTGAATGATATGGTACTTGCGTTCCACATGCTTTGACTTCTAATGCGCCCTCGGTACAACTTCATTTGCAGCTTCAGAAGCTGCAATGTATTCCGCCTCTATGGTGGAATCTCCTGTTGACCCCTGTTTGAAATTCTTCCAGGAAACTGCACCTCCGTTAAGGGTAAAGACGAATCCAGATGTAGACTTTCTATCATCAGGATCCGATTGGAAGTCAGAATCCGTATACCCATTAACCTTCAGTTCACTTCCTCCATATATAACCAACTTATCCTTAGTACCTTTAAGATACTTCAAGATATGTTTAATGGCCATCCAATGATCATTGCCTGGATTGGAATGATATCTACTGGTTTCGTTAACAACGAAACTGATATCAGGCCTAGTACAAAACATGACATACATTATGCTACCCAAACACGAAACATAAGGTTGGTTAGGCATTCTAACCTTCTCATCTTCTGTTTGCGAACTCATCTTCTTCGAAATATGAATCCAATGTCTGAACGGTATAATTGATGTCTTATAGTTACCAAAATTATACCGTTCTAAGATCTTATCTATGTACGTTGATTGAGATAACCCAATTAGCTTCCTTTCTCTATCTCTATAGAGTCTTATGCCTGAAACATAGGAAGCTTCTCCCAGGTCCTTCATGGAGAAATTCTTACAGAGATAAGCTTTGACGCCTTACATCATCCCTATATCATTCCCAATGATTAGGATGTCATCAACATAGAGGACTAAAAATACCACCATGCTCCCACTGGCCTTCTGATACACAGAGGATTCTTCCGAATTCTTGAGAAAACCAGACAATCTAATAATCTCGTCGAATCGAAGATTCCAATTTCGTGAAGCTTGTTTAAATCCATAAATAGACTTTTTAAGATTACATACCATACCCGAACACGAAACATAAGGTTTGTTAGACATTCTAACCTTCTCATCTTCTATTTGCGGACTCATCTTCTTTGAAACATGAATCTCATGTGTGAACGGTATATTTGATGTCTTACAGTTACCAAAATTGTACCGTTCCAAGATCTTTTCTATGTACGTTGATTGGGATAACCCAATCAGCTTCCCTTCTCTATCTCTATAGAGTTTTATGCCTAAAACATAGGAAGCTTCTTCCGGGTCCTTCATGGAGAAATTCTTACAGAGGTAAGCTTTGACCCTTGCATCATCCCTATATCATTCCCAATGATTATGATGTCGTCAATATAGAGGACTAAAAATACCACCATGCTCCCACCGGCCTTCTGATAACACACACGATTCTTCCGAATTCTTGAGAAAACCAGACAATATAATAATCTCGTCGAATCAAAGATTCCAACTTCGTGAAGCTTGTTTAAGTCCATAAATGGACTGTCTAAGCTTACATACAATACCCGAGTTCTCGCTGGATGCAAAACCCTCCGGTTGTTCCATATAGATTTCTTCATCAAGAAATCCATTTAGAAAAGCTGTTTTGACATCCATTTGCCAAATCTCGTAATCATGATAAGCAGCTATAGAAAGAAAAATCCTAATAGACTTAAGCATTGCTACTGGTGAAAAAGTTTCATCATAGTCGATGCCAGGTCGCTGCGTGTAACCTTTTGCTACCAGTCGGGCCTTATAGGTTTCAACCTTTCCATCAGGCCCACACTTCCTCTTGTAAACCGATTTACAACCGATAGGAACAATTCCTTCGGGAAGCGAAACCAAGTCCCAAACTTGATTCTTATGCATTGAGTCTAACTCTGATTTCATGGCACTTTGCCACTTCACGGAGTCGATGTCCAACATCAATTATCTATAGATAAAAGGATCAGTCTCTTCAACTAAGAAAACATCGAGACTATTTCATTGTATCAAATACAAGCGTTCAGGAGGTCTAGATACCCTTTGTGACCTACGGAGTGTGTGTGTTGAAGGTTCTTTATCTACTTGAACTTCAGGTTCCTCCTCTGGTTCGTTGTTTTCAGGTTGGACTTCATCAAGTTCAACATGTCTATGATTACCACCTTCTGACAAAAATTCTACCTTTAGAAATTTACGAAGCGAGCTACGAACACATTTCGATGCTCGGTATCATAGAACAGATATACTTCTTATTTAAAAGATATCTAAAAAACCTAAACTTTTGCATTCGAAGCGAAAGCTTATCTTGCTGAGCCATCATGACATAGGCTGGACAACCCCAAACCTTAACATAATTAAGATTTGGTTTCCTACCGGTCCATATCTCATATGGAGTCGTAGGAACAGCTTATGAAGAATCTTATTCAAAAGATGTGCAGCTGTTAAAAGAGAGTAGCCCTATAAGTAATAGGGCAAATACGTATAACTCAACATAGATCGGACCATATCCAATAAAGTCTGATTTCTCCTCTCAGACACTCCATTGTGCTGTGGAGTACCTGGAGGAGTATATTGAGCAAGAATCCCATTCTCCTTCATATAATCCATGAACTCACTGCTCATATTTCACCGCCTCGATCAGATCGAAGACATTTAATATATTGACCAGTCTGTTTTTCTACTTCATTACAGAACTCTTTGAACTTTTCAAAGGTTTTCGATTTTATCTCATCCGATAGACATAACCGTACCGTGACAAATCATCGATAAAGGTAATAAAGTACGAATAACCACTGTAAGCAGTCTGACTTAGTGGACCACACACATCAGAATGTACGAGTTCCAGTAAGTTAGTGGCTCGGTGTCCAACATTAGAAAATGGGGCTTTGGTCATCTTACATTGAATATATGATTCATAAGTTGGATATGGTTCAATGGTGAGAACTGGTATCAAACCATTCCTAACCAATTGGGTAAGCCGTTTAACGCCTATATGACCTAGCCTCATATGCCATAGTTCAGTATTATTAACTACTGGCAAACTACATTATCTATCATATTATTCAAAATATCTCAAGAAGTATGCAATGTGTAATGACCATGCTCATTTGGACAACAAAGGATTTAAATATTACGTTTACGATATAAATACAAAGAATAATTCTTAATATTAACATGATAACCTTCTGTATCTAATACAAAAAGAGATATAATATTTGCTACACATCCTGGTACAATGTAGCAATCATACAACAAAAGGCTTCCGTTCGGCAAGGGGATCTCGCATACTCCCACTGTAACTGCATCCAAAGAGTCTCCACTCCTAAAACGCAACTGCATCTCTCCAGGCTTCAGCTTCTTACTTTCCTTCAGCACCTGCAATGAATTACAAATGTGAACAGGACAAGCAGAATCCAAAATCCAGCTGGATGTAACAGCTTCACAAGCTAGTGAGATATCAATAACTGGAAAAATAAATGTACCTGAGGTAGATGCTCTCTCCTTCCTTATCTGGGCAATGTAGTCTGTACAGTTCATTTTCCAGTGCTCGAACTTGCTGCAATGATGGCATTTGTCTTCAGATGCCCTCTTGTGCTTTGCTATCTTTCCTTGCGGTGGAGGATCAAAACCCTTATTCTTCTTCACTTTCATCTTATTTCCCTTTGGCCGGGCCTGGGCAGAAGCAGAGAATAAAGTAGGTTTCAGAGGGCGAGTCGGTACTATCTTCCTTAGGTCCTATTCCGCCGTGATCAGCATCTTATGCAGTTCATGGTAGGAACATATAATCCTATTCATGTTGAAATACATTAAGAATTGGTGACAATAAGATGAGAGCAAACCAAGAATGACACTCCTACCGAGAATGTCATTCAGAAGGAGATTATGTTTCGATCAAATCGATCAAGTGAAGAACACAGCTTGCCCCTCGTCCAGTCGCGCATGGAACAGTTCCATCGTAACTTTATGAACAACTATTTGTTCTTGGTTCATATATGATTCTCTCAATCGCATCATCATACTATACGCATCTGACATGCCATAGTATTGCCTCTTGAGTTCTGATGCCAGTGAACTTAAGATGTATGATTTAACTTTTAAATCATCATCTTTCCAAGCTTGGAAAACTTGTAGTTCCTATGGTGTTACGTCCTCAAACACAGCAAGGGGCAGTTGACCCTCTTGTACATATCATAACTTTTCAGATTTAAGGACAATCCTTAAATCCAAATCCCAATCGGCAAAGTTCTCAGCGCCTTTAAGTTTATTCGTATCCAACATACGCGAAAACAGATTAGTCGATTGTGCCGCCATCGCAAATCTATCATATAGATTACGAAAAACGGTTAGCAGAGAATTAAACAGTTTCTAGTAATATCGAAAGCATTAACTAGATCATGGATTTTTAATCTAAAAATGCCACTCCCACTAAATCATTCAATATTGTAATCCCCAAATAGAATACAAAGATCTAATAATTAAATTAAATACAAATAGTGAAAGGAGGATCCCATGAATATATTTAAGCTCACATGCTTTGGCACGTTCTCACCTACGTATATTCATCAGGTATACAACTCATTGTCAATCACTCAATAGTGACTCCTGGGTTTCCGGTCCTGGTTGTTTCTCGTTGTGACAGCACGTTCACAAGAAGGCGTACCAAGGTTAAACTCGTCGATGATAAACTCAAGCTACTTGCATAACCCTGACAGCTTTGGCACGTTCAGGATTCCACTTTCACTTGAATTTATCTAGTATCAGATATACATCTGGCATAAATAAATTTTATCGGCTACACCCTCACAACTTTGGCACGTTCTCGGATGTAGTCATAGAAAAAATATCCATAATCCGTATTGATAAGACGGACCATGTAACATGCATCAAATACATAATTAACATAAAACATTATTAATTAGGGATTTTCCGTAAAAAATGCTTTTACTTTATTTAATCAAATTAAATAAACACATGCATGCATAAAGTAAAGATTAAATTAAACATTTAATGTAAAAGCATAATCAGATCGGGTGTCCAGAATCAGACTCGCTCTGATACCATTTTGTGGGGGGTTTTATAGGGAATATCCGGTAATGCAGCGGAACGCGGAAAATCAAAATTTTCCAATTTCAATTATTTATCTTGGATCATTTAAATAAACTTATTTATTTAATTACCCAATACTTAAAAAGTAAAATTTTTATACAAGAAATTAAATTTCTTTGTAATTACCGAATTGGCCCAATAGTTTGCAAATTGATCATTTTAGTCCTCAAATTGTCAAAAATAATTTTGGATGATTCTAAATCAATTATAGAATGATTTCCAACATGTCCAACACATCAAAATAAACTGCAACAAAATCCCCAAAAATTTCAAATTGCCGAACAACCCCTTAATTTTACAGTTTTTATAATTTTGTCCATTTTTGTTCAAAACATGTCAAGATTAAATCCAATTAACCCAAAAATTAAATTGCAACATATGCACACCATAATACATCACATATATGAAAATCCTCAAATTTGGAAAGGGTTAAGAACCCTAATTTTATAATTTCTTCAAATTGATAAAATACACAAAATCAATTAAATACAACACTTTAATTCAAACTTAACCACACCAAACAAGTCTCACCATCATGAAACAACTCAAGAATAATTCCAGGTCATCAATGAGTGGCTTAACAACTCTAGAATGGCAACTTGATTATCAAATAATCAAAAGAGAGCTTAAGAACTCATTTCAAGCTCACTTGGATATCATACATGCTTTCATCTTTCTAACAAGTTCAAAACCATTTAAAACACAAACTAAAAGTAGAGACAACATCCTAGCAACACATGTTGAAGTTAAGCATGATAGAAACAATTTCTTAGTTGAAAAGTTCAAAGAAAAACTTACAAAATCAAATATTTTCAAGCTTTTTCTTTTTGGTTCTTAAACTTTGCTCTCAACTCTTTGTTGTTTGTTTTCGGTAACTTGTTAACCTAATACAATGGAAAATGAAAAAAAAAAAATATATATATATATATATACTCTCCCAATTTGCCCTTGGCCAAAATTTATGCGTATATACAAATATCTAGATATTTTTTTTTTGTTTCAATAAAGCTTTAATCAAGTTGTGTATTTGATCATTACACCATTTAATTATTTATGACAAGTCAAATAAAGCAACTAAAGTCATGTCCTAAAGTTACCATAACTTAAGATATTTATATTTTAATTACTTTAATTATTTAACAATTAAATAATTAAATAATTATTTAAATATAAATATTTTAAATATATGTATTATATTTACTTTAAATATGCAAATACATATATATATTTATGATATATGTCAAATATCACAATTTGATATTTAATTAATGTGTATTTAATAAAATCATTCATTAAATACATATACAAATTAATTAGGAAATGACTGTTAGGTCTCTTTGCATGTATTCTTCGTTTAACCTTTAAACGAATTATAAATAATCAATATTATTCATAAAATTTTTCCTAGTGCTATATGAGTATATTTCACTAGTGAGACTCTCTAGATTCAGACATATCCGTCACGAAATTCAATTTCGTGTCCATAATTTACCCACCCGTAAATTATGACGACCACAGATAAACTCACTGAATCATACAGGTCGAGGTCATGGCATATGTTTAATTCCTCCGTCACAGGTATCCGGATATATCCCAGAGATATAGATGTAAACGTCAAATATCTATAGGGACAATCCCGTCGACGTCTCTATTAGCAATTTCTAAAAGAACACTTAGAACTTACTTCTAAAGTGTACCATGGGCCCATGGTTTTTATCTGATTGCTAATCATATATGGACTACGTATGCTCTGTACACAGAACTGATGGATCCTATCTCGACACACACAGGAAACCCTGAGGATCTGTCCACACCCAACGAACAGGCGGAGGTCTGATCTAAATAGATCGGTGACGTGACTGCCATATAAGTGTGGAAGATGTTTCATTGATGAGCGGAAAATATATCAATATTTACCGTCTCTTTTACTTAATATTTTGTATAGTTTCTCGAGTTTTATGAATGTTTTGATGTGTTTTAGTTTATTTTATAGATAAAATAAAATCGGGACTTAATTGAATCAATCAGGACGAAATGTGGAACAAATAAGGGCAAAAAATGGACTTGACATTTTGATTTTGGAAATTGGAAACTTGAAATGGCATTCTAACGAAGTACAATTTCAGAAATTCCAACTTTACGTAATTGTCGTATATGGACTATAACTTCTTACTCCGATATCAAATTGAGGTGATTCAAGTTCCAGATTAAATTGGGACTCAAAGATCTACAACCTTGAAGTTTATAATAATTTTGAATTATGAAGTTTCCATGATCGAAATTGATAAAACATCCGGAAGTGTGTTATGTGTAATTATTAAAGTCATTTTCAAAACAAAAAAAATAATAAAATAAAAAAATGAAAATTGGTGTCATGTTTGGTGGAGCAATTGGTGGAGAAATTGGTGGAAGCCTTTAGATTTGTCTATAAATAGCAAGCTAAATTTTGTAAATTTTCATACTTTCTATGGGGGATTTCTCCATGAAAACCTAAAAGAAAGTGTCTTGCATGTTTATTTAAGTTTTCTTTTTTTTTCTCTTTATTTATTTTATAAATTTTTGTGTGTTTTTAATTACATCATGAGTCGGTAATTTCTTTTTGCTGGAGTCTGGGGGGAAACTTTTAATATAATAATTTATATTTACTCCCTTAATTTAAATAGGTAAATTGAATTAATTATTTACCGCCTATATGGCCGGTTTTACATTATTGGACTAAGTTTCCGTCTATATGGTCGGTTTAGGTGCTAACTTTATTACCGCCAATATGGTTGCTTTAGGTGCTAACCTTGTTACCGCCTATATGGTCATTTTATATGATTTTGTTACCGCATATATGGTTGATTGGACTTTGGATAAATGACATTCACCGCCTATATGGTCGGTTTTAATATAATTAATTCAAGAAATGATTAATTGATAAGGGAGTAATCTATATTTGAAGTATTAAAAGTGAAACCCCTAGCTTCAATATTTTCTTTTATTGTTATAATTTTCTTTACTTTTTAATTTTCCATTATGTTATTCTGTTTAACTATGCATTTTGTAATTTTAGGTATGTTTTATAACTAAACATATTATCTAAGGGTGTGATGAATTCCAATATCACCGGTTTATAAAGTTGGTTGTTTTATGTCTTGGGTAATATAAAGGTTTATTTATTGAGTCTTAAGCTTAATGCTTCTTGTTAACTGGCCATTAATAAGATTGATCTGGTAAACTTAAAATAAACTTGACGAAGGAATTTTAGGTTTCAGCCTTAGACTCAATAGCTCACGATATCACCTCAGGGCATGGTGACCCTTAGGTAGAGTTCCTTACAGGATAGACATATACCTGTCGGGCGGGGGTAGCCACAATTGGAACTTATTCTTAATGAATTCAGGTAACTTGGTTAACATAGACATATGATTAATTGGGTTATTTGGGTGTTTGCATCTGACCATCAACGGAGGCTTTTGCTTATTTTCGTGTTCCAGGTTAATAAACCGATATATTGCACAAACATGAGATAACCACTTCATCTTCAAAAGATATTTGAAGGATTCACAACCCTAAATAGTTTTGTTATATTGAATTTTCCTTTAATTTACTTTCGCACTGTTTTATTTACTTGTTTTAGCAAAAATCACCATCCAATCAACAAACCAATCTATTAGGTACTTGTAAACATTTAACTTTATAAATTGATAGCTAAGGTATTAAGTCCTCGTGGGATCGATATATTTTATACTACTTGAACGATACGTACACTTGCGTTACGTGAATGATTTAACCGATTAAGTTTTTGGCGCCATTGCCGGGGACTTATTTATCTTTCACTAATAGTTTTGGGGTTAGATACATTTACTTGTGTCTAATTTGATTTTATTTATTATTTATGTTTTCTTGTGTTTTAGGTTCTCGGACACTACATGAGAAGAACCAGAAGCTTTGAAATCCGTCCGATTGACCATGAAATTGAAAGAACAATCAGACAGTTGAGAAGGGAAATGCGAGAAGGCCAAGAAGCACTAATCAACACGGAACCTAAACCTTTGGAGGTTGTACCACCAATTCCTATTCGAGACAGAACTATTTCGGTGGTTGACGACTTCATTTTATGTATTGTACTTCCTCCCTTAACAACACATACGTGTGACATCAAAAAATGCATCTAAATGATACAGAAGTCAGTTCAGTTTGGGGGGAATGCAACTGAAGATCCTAATGCCCACATCAGTAACTTCCTGGAAGTTTGCGGCACTTTCAATTATAATCGAGCGGCTGAAGAAGCAATGAAACTGTGTATTTTTCCATATTCCTTGAAAGACAGAGCTAAGGCTTGGCTATATTCACTACCAGCAGGTTCCATCACAACTTGGAACACTTTAGCCACCAAATTCCTTGCAAAGTATTTTCCACCAGCTAAAACTACAATGCTGAGGAATGACATCACATCCTTTATGCAACATGACTCAGAATCCCTCTACGAAGCTTGGGAAAGATACAAGGAATTGCTCAGAAAATGCCCTCATCATGAGATTGCAAAGTGGCTACAAGTCCAAACCTTCTATAATGGACTTTCTGGACTGATGAGAACTACAATTGATGCTGCTGCTGGAGGAGCTTTAATGGAAAAAGGAGAAGATCGGGCCTGAGACCTAATTGAAGAAATGGCCAACAACAATTCTTTGTGGCCAACAGAAAGGAGCATGATTTAACGAATAGCAGGAATCCATGAAGTTGGAGCCAACACAGCAATGAATGTCAAGCTGGAACAAATGTGCAAATTCATGGAAACACTTAGCATGCAAGTTGTAAACATCGCCGGTGCCATAACTTCACCATATGGAGGAGCATCAGAGACAAACCAACATGATGAGACAGTGAATTATGTCAACAATTTCAACAGACAAAGGAACAATCCATATTCCAACACCTACAATCCAGGGTGGAGGAATCATCCCAATTTCGCATAGAGCAACAATTTATGGCAAAAGAACAATCCACCACCCGGATTGGGAGTCACTGGTCCAAAGCTCGCTATATGTATTAAAGATGTTGTAAAAAAAACACATCTGAGATCCGAGTAATTAAGTCCGTAGAGGTGTTTTAACACCTAGTGTGCTAAAACCAATTGGTTTGGGAGTCACTGGCCCAAAGCTCGCTACATGGATTGAACACGTTGTAAAAAAAAAGATATCTGAAATCCAAGTAATTAAGTCTGTAAGGGTGTCTTAACACCTAGTGCCCTAAAGCCAACTGGTTTAGGAGTCACTGACCAAAAGCTCTCGATATGAATTGAAGATGTTGTAAATAAAAAAAAAATCCATTACCAAAAAAGGTGTGAATTCTAATATAACTTTATGACAAAAATATTACTCTCTTTTCAACTACACTTATGAATATTTTGGGCACAATGATTTGATTAATACCTTGTTGGTTATGTATATGAAGAATGGTAAAAATAATCGGATAATTTACTTATTTGGTAATTTAGAAAGAAAGAAAACAACTATTAACTTGGATAAGAGTTTCACTTGTTTAGTCACTAACTTGTTTGATCTTTTTGCTTTTGTGTGCATTTGATTGACGTTTGTGGGTATCGTCACTGTAAGCCCTCACAAGACTACAACTACCTATGGGTTTAAAGGCTTGTTGCATACGCTAAATGCAACCGTGATCCATACGAAAGTGACTTAGTTTAATTTTAATTATTTATTGCATTTTATTTTGTTGTTTTGCTCGAGGACTAGTGACCGGTGCGTAATCACTCGCGTATAACACAAACGCACGTATCGTTCAAATAATATAGAAAGTATCGATCCCACGAGGACTTAATACCTAATCTAATAATTTTATGAGGTCAAATGATTACTAGTATCTAACATGTTGATTGATTGATTTGAAATGGTGATGATTTTAAATTTAAAAACAAGTAGATAAAATTGCACGCAAGTAGGTTTAAGAAAATTCAATATTAAGAAACTATCTAGGGTTGTGAATCTTTCTAATATTTTTTAAAAGATGAAGTGGTTATTTCATGGTTGTGTGATAAATCGGTTACTAACCCGTAACACTAAATTATGTGAAAGCCTCTGTCGATGGTCAGACGCAAATACCCAGTATAACCCAATTGAACCATATGTCTATGTCAACCAAATTACCTGGATTCATTAAGTTTAAGTTCCAATTATGGCTACCCCCGCCCGACAGGTATATGTCTATCCTGTAAGGAAATCTATTAAAGGGTTATCTATCCTCAAGGAAGATCGTGGCTATTAAGTCTAAGGCTGAAACCTAAAATTCCTTTGTCAAGTTTATTTTAGATTTACCAGATCAATCTTATTAGTGGCCAATTAACAAGACGCATTAAGCTTAAGACTTAATAAGTAAACCTTTAAATTACCCAAATTATAAAATAACCCCTTATAAACCGGTGATATTAGAATTCATCATAACCCCAGATAACTAACTTAGTTATGACACATAACTAAGGCTAGTAAAAACTTAAAAGTAAAAGACATAAAGTAAAATGCTGAAAAGTAAAATGATGGAAAGTAAATAAAGAAAATTACAATAAAAGAAAATGCTAGAGTAAAATGATCCACTTTTATCACTACTAATTTAGATATCTCCCTTAATATAATATAATAACTTATGATGATTTTACCAGCCAGCCATATAGGCGGTAAACTGATTAAGTCAAATTAAGTCCGACCAGCCATAAAGGCGGTATCAAAATTTGTCCATGAACCTGCCATATAGGCGGTAAGAATATTTAATTACCAACCGATCAATCTGGCGGTATCATTGCTTAGTCAGGTTTAAACCAGTTTAAAATGAATTACCAACCGACCAATATAGCGGTATCCTCATTAAGTCAAATTTTAAATAGTGAATATATTATATTTAAGGGATATTAATCTAAATGGCAGTAATAAAAGTTTTAAATTTCCTCCTAGCAGGGGGAAGTTACCTCTTCATGTTGAATAGTAAATACTGAAAAAGTAAAGAAAGTAAATTATTATTATTACAGAACGTAATTAAAATTAAATACAAAACTGAAATTAAAATAAACTAGATAGAAAACTCCATATTTACATCAGAGAATTCAGAGAAGAATGTACATCTAAAACTGAAACCTCGAGCTGAATTTATAGGCCTCGGTAGGCTTCGCGCGTCGCGACGCGACACGTGTCAGCTTCAGATTCTATCTGCCACGTGGCATTATGGATAAGGTGATAAGGTGACACGTGGCAAGACGGCTGGCAACTCAATGATTATTTTGATGTGGCGATAGTGATTGTCGGCACCATAAAATGATGACACATGGCACGCTGTGATTGGCTGATGATGACGTGGCGGTGATGTGGCACGTTGACTCGGTCAACTGGTGATGTGGATGATGACGTGGCTGACACGTGGAGTGACACATGGCGACACATGGCGATGGGATTGTCGACACCGTAGGGTTTACAGCAATGATACCCACAAACATTTTACAAAAGTAAAAAAATAGTGAAACTAATGCACACAAAAGCAAAAAGACAAGAGAAAAGAGAATAAAGAAGTTAGTGACTAATCAGGTGAAACTTCTTCTCCAAGTTACTAGTTGTTTTATTTCTTTCTAAATTACCGAAGAAGTAAATTCTCCGATTATATTTACCATTCTCCATATGCACAGCCGACAAAATATTAATCAACTCATTTTTTCCCACAACAGTCACAAGTGCAGTTGATAAGAGAGTAATATTTTTGTCCTAAAGTTTTATCAGAATTCACATATTTTTGCAGCAGTGGAATAATTTTTCTCATTTTTCTGATTTTTTTCTTTGATTTTTGATTTTTTTTAATTTATATACAATATCTTCCGTCTATGTAGCGAGTGTTGGGTCGGTGGCTCCCAAACCAATTGGCTTTAGGGCACCAGGTGTTAAGACACCCCTACGGACTTAATTACTCAGACTTCAGAGATATATATTTTTGCAGCATCTTTGATCCATGTAGCGAGCTTTGGGTCAGTGACTCCCAAACCAGTTGGCTTTAGGGCACTAGGTGTTAAAACACCCTTACAGACTTAATAACTCGGATATCAGACGTTTTTTTTTACTCCATCACTTTTTGAGATACTTCCTCCAATTAAACTAGAGCACTTAATATTATAAACTTTTCAATTATAACTCATGTCCGTATGTTACCATGCATGTTGATAATACCTGCCAACTGAGCATATGAAAATCCATTTTAGTCAGTTTTATAGAGAATTTACAAATTAAATAATTCAAAAAGAAATAAACAAATATTAACTTGTTTCGAAAATGGATTGAAATACGTATCAGGAGTGGGAACTCCTTACACAGCTATCTCTCACCAATTTCACCTTTTTAGTCAAAATAAAAACAAAAACGCAAAATATTTTTGTAATTTTTGAAAATTTTTCAATTTTTTTTTTGTATTTTTCAAAAACATTTGGACTAAAAATAAAAACAACACACAACTAAAAACAAGATACTGATCAACTAATTCCCTCCCCCAAACCTAAATGAGACATTGTCCCCAATGTCTTAAACAGTAGAAGAAGAGTTTAGAAGATAGTACCTGGTTAACTGAAATTCTACACAAAAAGTTAAAGGTTAAGATCCAGATTAATTCGACGCCTCTTACCACGATCGTCCTCAGACCAATTTATCTTTGAAAGGATAGGGTCAATTTTTGGTTCATAGGCTAAGATTTGGTTATTAGATCTGGAGCAGTTCTCGCAGTAAAGAGGGGTTCTTTTAAAGGTTTTGACATGAACCTATTTCTCCGGGCATCATCAAGAAAAACACACAAAGAAAATCATAAAATCCTTCAACATTGTACAGTCCAAGTAGTTTCTGGTGTTTGTTCAGGTTCGCCCAAGATAACACTGTAAAAATTTCCTCCAATGTACCTAAGCCACCTGGCAAAGCAATAAAAGCATCAGCACGTTAATCATTTCTACTAGTCGTTCAGACATACCTGGCACGATTAGTTCTTCTCCGTTTGATGGTCCAATAAGATTTGCCTCCGCCAATGGTTTTGGGATGATTCCCAAAACGTGACTGCCTCCTTCTTGTACAACCTTTGAAACGATCCCCATTAGTCCAAGATTGCCACCGCCATATACTAAGTGCATATTCCTTGCAGCTAAGACTCGACCCAATTTCTGTGCTGCTTCTACATATTGTGGCTTAACACCAACACTAGTACCGCAAAACACACAGATGTTTTCAATTCGTCTTCTTGAAGTGGCTTCCATGTTTTACTCTGGATGTCTTTAAAAGTGCAATGATGAGTTGAATTTATAACACCTGAAAAGGGTGAGTAAAATAATAGCACTAGTACCTGCCAAATGACAATTATTAGTTAACAGTAAAATAAATCGTGATAATCAAAAAGGTCTGGATCCTGTCGGAGAAAATAAAAGAAAACAACAAAAAAAATAACAATTATTAGGAAAAGACAAAGAGATATAATATATACAAGAAATCTAGCGGCTTGATTGACGTCTATGCGTCAGGGACAAGCTTCCCATCCAATTTTCTTATAAATTGGCAAACATGGTCTTTTTGAGTTAGATTCCCAAGACTGAACTGTTGTCTTTCTTTTTGGAATTGTGTATGTAATTTGTGGATGGCTATATGAACATATCCACTGGGATGCGTCTCAAGAGTTGAAGATATATCATCTAAAGACTCCTTACTCAAGCCATCCCTAATGAATTTAATTTATCTTCACAGTTATCAGACACCATTCCTAAAGAACGACAATGAGTATTGCAATTCCAGCGTGCACATTGTAACAAACACCCATTTACTTAGCTCTACGTTTATTTTCATAGGTGCTTCTTCCAAAACCAGACAGATGTGAAATAAAAGAGTCAAAAGACTCACATGCCAATCGGACTCGTGCTTCAATTACCCAACGAATGTCATTAGGAACACCATGGATTGTTAGTAGTCTCATCGTTCCAAGCGAGCTTTGTAACTTTCATGAGAGATTTTTGAGGGAGAGAAGGAAATTGCTTGTGACGATTTGCGAGAGCTTCTTCCATCGTGAAATGAATTAACATGCGAAAACTAAACACACAAAAAGAAATCACACCAAATCACAATATATACACAAATTACATGGGTTGCCTCCCTGCGAGCGCTAAGTTTAACATCGTCAGCTAGACGTGACTTCTCGAACATTAGGCTGGATCTGAAAGTGTGACACTTTCTTTTTGTCGTTCAAATGATTCTCCCCAGTAGTGCTTAACACGCTTGTTTTTAACCTTGAATGTTTTGTTGGAGTCGGGATCATGTATCTCAACGGCCCTGTCTGGTAAAACCTTGGTGATCACAAATGGATCTGACCACCGTGATTTTGGCTTCCATGAGAAGAATTTCACCCTTGATTTGTTTAACAGTACCTTATGCCCTGGTTCCAGTTGTATGCGCACTAACTTCTCATCATGTATTTTCCTTGCATTTTCTTTGTACAATTTGGCATCCTCAAAAGTCTGATTGTGAAATTCCTCCAATTCATTGAGCTGGTGGAACTTTTTCTCTTCTGTTGCTTGTAGTGAAAGAATTGGTTTTTTCAGTGCAAAAGACGCTTTATCTTCAGGCTCCACATGAATTGACATGTTTTAAGTTTTTCAGTAGAACTTTGCATTGCATTGGAGTTCTGAATGGTACTGTGTATCACATCAAGTCTGAAACATTCCTCATTCTTTTCATCATCTGTGAAATTCATGGCATTGAAAACATTGAATGTTACTTCTAGGTCTTGTACCTTCATGGTTAATTCTCTTTTTTTACATCAATAATGGTTCGACCTGTAGCCAAGAACGATCTCCCAAGGATGATTGGCATGTCTGCGTCTTCCTCCATATCAAGGACAATAAAATCTGATGGGAAAATGAATTTGTCAACCTTGACCAGCACATCCTCAACTACGCCTCTTGGAAATACGAGCGTTCTATCAGCAAGTTGTAGAGAGACTGAAGTGGGCATTGTTTCTCCAATCTGCAGTTTCTGAAAATATAAAAAGGCATCAAGTTAACACTTGCACCTAAATCACATAAAGCCCTACCAAAGTTATGTTCTCCTATGATGCAAGGAAATGTGAAACTGCCATGATCTTTCAACTTTGGGGGAAGCTTCCTTTGAATGATAGCACTGCATTCTTCTGATAATGCTACTGTCTCGTAATCTCCCAATCTCCATTTTCGTGAAAGAATGTCTTTCATGAATTTTACATAGCTGGTCATTTGTTCCAAGGCTTCTGCAAATGGAATGTTGATGTGTAGCTTTTTGAACACCTCCAGGAAATGAGCAAACTGCTTGTCCAGTTTGTTTTTCTGAAGACGCTGAGGAAAAGGTGGAGGTGGAGTGAACAGTTCTTTTTCCTTTGCTTCTTTTTCCTCATCTGTTGTTTTGTTCTTTAGGATCTTCCTCAGCAGTTGTTTTGGCTCCAACATCTTTGTTGATTTCAGTACGCTTTTTAACATGATGGCATGACACTGATCCTTACATATGTTCCTTGGATTTGGCTCTGTGTTGCTGGGAATATTCCCTGGCGGTCTGTAACTCTGAGCATTGGCCAGTTGCCCGATTTGATTCTCCAGTGCTTTGATGGAAGCAGATTGGCTTTGAAATATAACATCATACTTTTTAACTGAGCCAGCACTTCTACTATTCTGGTTCATTTGGCTACTCCTGGCCTTTGTTATGTTGCTGGTATCCAGGTGGTGGATAGTTCTGCTGTTGGAATCCATGTGGTGAATTGTTCTTTTGCCCTGAATTATTGCTCTATGAAAAATTGGGATGATTCCTCCACCCTGGGTTGTAGGTGTTGAAATATGGATTGTTCCCCTGTCTGTTGAAATTGTTGACATAATTCACCGTTTCTTCAAGTTGGTTTGGTTCTGGTGCGCCTCTATATGGTGAACTTGTGGATCCAGCGGTAAGAGTCTCTATAAATTTGCATATCTGATCCAGCTTGGCATTGACTGCTGTATTGGCACCACTTTCATAAATCCTGTAATTCTTTGGATCATGCTCATTTCTGTTGGCCACAAGGAATTGTTGTTGGCCATTTCTTCGATTAGGTCCCAGGCTTGATTTCTCTCCTTTTGCCATCAAAGCTCCTCCAGCAGCAGCATCGATTGTGGTTTTCATCAGTCCAGAAAGTCCATTATAGAAAGTTTGGACTTGAAGCCATTTTGGAATCTCATGGTGAGGACATTTCCGGAGCAAATCTTTGTACCTTTCCCAAGCTTCGTAAAGGGTTTCCGAGTCTTGTTGTACAAAGGATGTGATGTCATTCCTCAGCTTTCCAGTTCTGGCTGGTGGAAAGTACTTTGCAATAAATTTGGTGGCTAAAGTGTTCCAAGTTGTGATGGAACCTGCTGGTAGTGAATGTAGCCAAGCTTTAGCTCTGTCCTTCAAGGAGTATGGAAAAAACACGCAGTCTCATTGCTTCTTTAGCGTATCGCTTGTAATTAAAAGTGCCGTAAACTTCCAGAAAGTGGCTGATGTGGGTATTAGGATCTTTAGTTGCTTTCCCCCCAAACTGTACTGATTGTTGAATCATCTGAATGCATGATTTGATGTCACACGCATTTGCTGGTAAAAGAGGAAGTACAATACAAGAAATGAAGCTGTCGACCACCGGAATGGTTCTGTCTCGAATGGGTATTGGTGGGGCAACTTCCAAAGGTTCAGGTTCCATGTTGAATAAAGCTTCTTGGACTTCACGCCTTTCCCTTCTCAACTGTCTGATGGTTCTTTCAATTTCTGGGTCGAGAGGTCGGAGTTCAAAGCTTCTGGTTCGTCTCATGTAGTTTCTGAGAACCTGAAACACAAGAAAACAAAAACAAAAGTAAAAAGAAATTAGATATAAGTAACATATCTAACTTATAAACTAATAGTAAAAGATAAATAAGTCCTCGGCAACGGCGCCAAAAACTTGAGCGGTGCGTAATCACACGCGTATAACGCAAGCGTACGTATCGTTCAAGTAGTATCAAAAGTATCGATCCCATGAGACTTAATACCTAATCTATTAATTTTATGAGGTCAAATTATTACTAGTATCTAACAGGATGATTGATTGATTGAAATGGTGATGATTTTAAATTAAAAAACAAGTAAATAAAATTACATGAAAGTAGGTTTAAGAAAATTCAATTGTAAGAAACTGTCTAGGGTTGTGAATCTTTCTAATATTTTTTAAAAGATGAAGTGGTTATTTCATGGTTGTGTAATAAATCGGTTTACTAACCTGGAACACTAAATTATATGAAAGCCTCTGTCGATGGTCAGACGCAAATACCCAGTATAACCCAATTGAACCATATGTCTATGTCAACCAAATTACCTGGATTCATTAAGTTTAATTTCCAATTATGGCTACCCCGCCCGACAGATATATGTCTATCATGTAAGGAAATCTATTAAAGGGTTATCTATCCTCAAGGAAGATCGTGGGCTATAAGTCTAAGGCTGAAACCTAAAATTCCTTTGTCAAGTTTATTTTAGATTTACCAGATCAATCTTAATAGTGGCCAATTAACAAGACGCATTAAGCTTAAGACTTAATAAGTAAACCTTTAATTACCCAAATTATAAAATAACCCATTATAACCGATGATATTAGAATTCATCACAACCCCAGATAACTAACTTAGTTATGACACATAACTAGGGCTAGTAAAAACTTAAAAGTAAAAGACAAAGTAAAATACTGAAAAGTAAAATGATGGAAAGTAAATAAAGAAAATTACAATAAAAGAAAATGCTAGAGTAAAAGGATCCACTTTTATCACTACTAATTTAGATATCTCCCTTAATATAATGTAATAACTTGTGATGATTTTACCAACCAGCCATATAGGCGGTAACCTGATTAAGTCAAATTAAGTCCGACCAGCCATAAAGGCGGTATCCAAATTTGTCCATGAACCTGCCATACAGGCAGTAAGAATATTTAATTACCAACCGATCAATCTGGCGGTATCCTTACTTAGTCAGATTTAAACCAGTTTAAAATGAATTACCAACCGACCAATATAGCGGTATCCTCATCAAGTCAAATTTTAAATAGTGAATATATTATATTTAAGGGAGATTAATCTAAATAGCAGTAATAAAAGTTTTACCTTTCATCCTAGCAGAGGGAAGTTACCTCTTTATATTGAATAGTAATTACTGAAAAAGTAAAGAAAGTAAATTATTATTATTACAGAACGTAATTAAAATTAAATACAAAACTGAAATTAAAATAAACTAGATAGAAAACCCATATTTACATAAGAGAATTTAGAGAGGAAGGTGCATCTAAAACTGAAACTCGAGATGAATTTATAGGCCTCGGTAGGCTTCGCGCGTCGCGACGCGCAAGGCTTTATGCGTCGCGACTTGACACATGTCGGCTTCAGATTCTTATATGCCATGTGGCATTATGGATAATGTGATAAGGTGACACGTGGCAAGGCGACTGGCAACTCAATGATTATGCTGACGTGGCAATGATGTGGTGCTGACGTGGCGAAACATGTCGATAGTGATTGTCGGCACCATAGAATGATGACACATGGCACGCTGTGATTGGCTATTGATGACGTGGCAGTGACGTGGCACGTTGACTCGATCAACTGGTGATGTGGACGATGATGTGGCTGACACGTGGAGTGACACGAGGCGACACATGGCGATGGTGATTGTCGGCACCGTAGGATGATGACACGTGGCATGGCGCACGTTAGCAAATCGGCTGTGATGGTGACACGTGGCACGACGCACGTTAGCAAAGTCAAACTTCTCAGATTCTGACATGTGGACCTGGTGCACGTTAGCATGGATCAGCGCACGTTAGGTGTCGCAATGCCAAAGGCTTTATTTATCTACAAAATAACACAAAACACATCAAAATATTCACAAAACTCAAGAAACTATACAAAATATTAGGTCAAATGAGTGGGAAATAATGATACATTTACCACTCATCAACTAGCAAAATGTTAGGTTTGTGGGTGTGATGAGCGAAAAATATATCAATATTTACCGTCCCCTTTACTTAATATTGTGTATAGTTTCTCGAGTTTTATGAACGTTTTAATGTGTTTTAGTTTATTTTGCAGATAAAATAAAATCGGGACTTAATAGAATCAATCAGGACGAAATGTGGAACAAATAAGGGCAAAAAATGGACTTGACATTTTGATTTTGGAGATTGGACACTTGAAATGACATTTTAACGAAGTATAATTTCGGAAATTCCAACTTTGCGCAGATGTCATATTTTGGCCGTAACTTCTTACTCCGATATCAGATTGAGGTGATTCAAGTTCTAGATTAACGAAGACGTAAAGATTTACATTTTAAAGTTCATAATAATTTCGAATTATGAAGTTTCCATGACCAAAATTGATAAAACATCTGGAAGTATGTTATGTGTAATTATTAAAGTCAATGCAAAACAAAAACAAATAATAATAAAATAAAAAAATGAAAATTGTCAAACTTCCACCAAACATGCTTGCATGTTTAGTGGAGGATTTGGTGTCATGTTGGTGGAGCAATTGGTGGATAAATTGGTGGAAGCCTTTAGACTTGCCTATAAATACCAAGCTAAACTTTGTAAATTTTTTCATGATTTCTTTGGGGGATTTCTCCATGGAAACTTAAAAGAAAGTGTCTTGCATGTTTATTTAAGTTTTCTTGTATTTTCTCTTTATTTATTTAATAAATTTTTGTGTGTTTTTAATTACATCATGAGTAGGTAATCTATTTTTACTGGAGTCTGGGGGAAACTTTTAATATAATAATTTTGATTTACTCCCTTAATTTAAATAAGTAAATTGAATTAATTATTTACCGCCTATATGGCTGATTTTACATTATTAGACTTAGTTTCCGCCTATATGGTCGGTTTAGGTACTAACCTTGTTACCGCCTACATGGTTGGTTTATATGATTTTTTTACCGCCTATATGGTTGGTTGGACTTTGGATAAATGACATTCACCGCCTATATGGTCGGTTTTAATACAATTAATTTAAGAAATGTTTAATTGATAAGGGAGTAATCTATATTTGAAGTATTAAAAGTGAAACCCCTAGCTCCAACATTTTCTTTTATTGTTATAATTTTCTTTACTTTTTAATTTTCCATTATGTTATTTTGTTTAACTATGCATTTTGTAATTTTAGGTATGTTTTGTAACTAAACATATTATCTAGGGGTGTGATGAATTCCAATATCACCGGTTTATAAAGTTGGTTATCTTAAATCTTGGGTAATATAAAAGTTTATTTATTGAGTCTTAAACTTAATGCATCTTGTTAACTGGCCATTAATAAGATTGATCTAGTAAACTTATAATAAACTTGACGAAAGAATTTTAGGTTTCAGCCTTAGACTCAATATCTCATGATCTCACCTCGAGGCATGGTGACCCTTAGGTAGATTTTCTTACAGGATACACGTATACATGTCAGGCGGGGGTAGCCACAATTGGAACTTATTCTTAATGAATTCAGGTAACTTGGTTAACATAGACATATGATTAATTGAGTTATTTGGGTGTTTGCATCTGACCATCTACAGAGGCTTTTGCATATTTTCGTATTCTAGGTTGGTAAACAGATATATTGCACAAACATGAGATAACCACTTCATATTTAAAAGATTTTGGAAGGATTCACAACCATATATAGTTTTATAATATTGAATTTTCCTTTAATTTACTTTCGCACTGTTTTATTTGCTTGTTTTAGCAAAAATCACCATCCAATCAACAAACCAATCTATTAGGTTCTTGTAAACATTTAACTTCATAAATTGACAGCTAAAGTATTAAGTCCTCGTGGGATCGATATATTTTATACTACTTGAAGGATACGTGCGCTTGCGTTATATGAGTGATTTCACCGATCACTCATGTGCCCATAATGGTATCTCAAGTCGGAGAATCACAAATGCTACTCAACCCGAGAAAATTCTTATTGACGTTGGTGTACCATCCATTAAGAATCTTTGGCGAGTCGTTCAGTGTTTATCCGCTTTGGCGAGTCGTTCAGTGTTTATCCGCTATAAATACCTACACATTTATACGAGTCTCCAAGACTCATGGTTCATTGAGAAACCATTGGAATCCAATATTCCAGTATATGACATGTACTGGTCTCAACGGGTTTACTTTACTGACCAAGTAGTGTAAACCTTGACCAGGAACAGTCTAAGAATGACAGCGTCATGATACAACTCAATGTCAGTTGCGACGCTTTTGTAACTGTATCATGACTAATCATTCTAAGGTCTTTTACGTCTTTACCATATCAAGAGATATATTATATTATAGAAACTGCTTATTTTATTCATAATAAAACATTTACAACAGTATTTACACGGAAATACAATAGGGAATTGACGATCTGAGCACCAACCCCAACAATTAGTTTCTTTATTACTGCTGATATATGACTGTTAGGATTACTTCATCATTCTACTGTTGTTACGTCTATCATGCGATTACTATAATGCATGATCCTGCACTTTTTGATGACTGATTTCAAGTATGTCATGTTACTATTATCTGTTATTCTGCATCTACGCATCATATCCTGCTAGACTTCCAGTAAGTCCGGCCGAATATTAATAAGGACATCCAACTAGACATACAATATGTCCGACCATACATTAATTGCCTGAAAAGTTTTGTCTGTCCTGACTTCGAAGAAGGTAGGTCAGAAATATGTATATTCTTCCCTATTAATTTGTTTTATTAGTGGTTTGTTTATTATTATTATCATTATTATTTTAGTTATCATTGCAAGATTCGTGTGATGCTGTAGTTAGACTTAATACTTTATGAAAATATATCTGGCCATATATGTAGTTTGTCCTCCCGAACATACACTATTATACTTAGATAATATTTCACGGTAACTATTTCCTGCACATTTGTTTTGCTTTTTCTATTTCTTTTATTATGATTCTTTGTGTCGTGTATGTTATAAATTATTGTTGCATGTAATTGCATTATAAAATGTAGGGATACTTCATTTTAGCATAAATATTATACTGGCATCAATAAGAGACCATTTCAAACCCAAACCGGTTTAAGTTGGACCTTGCGAGGGGTGTAGTTACGGTCTTAAATAATTTTCGGTGTCTCATACCGGGTAGAGACTCTATTATTCTCCAATTAGCCTCCCCGTGGGGTTATTCGTACTCTCTACGGGCTGCGAGCCCAACAATATAGTGGTTGCTGACATCATAGGTATAGCGGTATCCCCGCTTCGCTCCTACACCTTTGGTTTATTTCCATGGGTTCTGAGGCTTGCAGAACATGGCATACTTGCTTGTTCCCATAAATACCAGGAGGAACACAATGGCACCTATTGCAGGAAGTTATTACAAGCTCTATGACACACATTCTTTCTTGATGATTCCCTACATCTCCTCTTAAAAGCTTAATTGCAATCTGTAAATTCGCGGCAAACAAAAATTTATCAAGTTCAGAGCTAAGGTTTCATGCTAGAATCTCTATGTATCACTCTTATTAATCAATTCGCATTACAATGAGAGCGTAAGGTTTTGAATTCTACGATATATTTTATGTGTACTAAGAAATTTGAAGACTTGTGAGTAAAAGAAATCAAAGACTTAGTGATATTTTGGGAAAGATGCTTCTTATGAAGAGCTAACTCATTACTTCCTTCATCACTTTGTGTGAGGAACACAGACTAAAGCAATATAAAAGAAAAACAATAAGCAATCGTATAATAACACACAATGTACTTGATTTATTCCTTCCTAGATTACATACAAGGGGTTGTAGCATTTTCACTACATTGAAATGAAGAATACAGATTTGCCTAGAACGTTTGAGCAATATTTTTAGTGTTTTACATTGAATTGTATCAAAGCAACTGGCTTCCGACAAAAGAATCAATACCAAAGTTTTTGTTGTTGTATAACATGGACATGGTTATTTTTCATCAATTTCAATAATGTTTAGGTCCTTGAATTGTTTCACAATTACAAATAGTGACGTGGTTTGGAATGTTTTTCACACAATTGTCTGTGTTTAGAAGGTATATATTTTTATTCGTTAATATAAAATAATGAGGATGCAAACGATCGGTTGATTCATTCCATGGGGAAGAGAAGAAGAAAGAAGATAGACCCACATCGTCATCATCTCCATCGAGCTCGGACGACTCCGAATCTTCATCGAAGAGGCAGTGAAAAAAAGAGAGAAGAAAGAAGATGGAATGGGAAATGAGTAAAAATAAATCGAGAAAAGAGGAGAAGACGAAGAAGAAGTTATGCGAGATATACTCACTCATTTTCCTAATGTCGCCATTGATTTGAATATGGAATTGTATTTTTTTTTATCATCTGTTGGCTCTAATAGTGGTGTTATTGGGGATGCCAGATGCGTGTGAATTTTCATCGTTAATAACAGACTTCTAATCAAATGATTGTAAAAATTAATGGGTTCTCTACAGTCTGAAAGGGATAGGCAATTAAATTCTAGGAGGATGCTAATAAGAGATAAGAAAGTAAACGATTAAGAAAGAAATATTTATTGGAATGATGAATCTTAAGTTACAGAAAAAAGAATTATCAAGCAAAGTTTTACTAGAATTAATATAAATTATAACTACAGAGGAATATTTGAAAGGAAAATTAACTACAGAAAGAAACTTGTGAAAGTTGACATGTTGATTTTTTTTGGATCGATGTTGAAGGCTCTTTCTCGTAGCTCCTCATTGGCTTTTATAGGCTTTGGAAATTGGTGGAGTTGGTACTTGGAGTACCAATCCGAATAATACATTGTACATTATATTTTATTATTTAATAAAATAACTACATTTTCATTTCAACTATGTTAATTGTAATTTATGTCATAATACATATTAGATTGATATATAAGTATGCTGAGAATGACATCGACCTTAGAATAGTCATGTAGTAATATTGGATACTGGGTGTGTTAGTGTCCTAGATATGCCAATGATCTCTAAACAATGATTTGTGTGTGAATAAATCAAAATAAGTTACGGAATACTTACAATGATCGACTTAGAATTTTCGAAAAATCCTTTGAATGTAGAAGCTCCAAGCTTGAAAATAAGTTCCAAATTCTCGGGTGAGTTTCCCTAACACCTTAATTTGATTCCTTTAAGTGCTAGCTTGATGAATTGTTGCAACAAAAATTCAAAACAAGAAGAGAGGCTCACGGTTTTTGGGAGGAAAGAGAGAAGATGAATAGTTCCAAACTTGATTCATAAGTTGTGTTGACATTTTGTGTTGTGTGTTTAAAAGACCCAATCACTATTTCCAACTACCACCATCACAATTTGACAAGTGATGTGAGTTGTGGGTCCCACCCAATTTCGAATTCCAAATTCAAGTTGGCTTACACAACACACTTTGGTCCCGGGTTCGTTTAATCTGACTAAACGAATTTTCCGTCGCTAAATAATTAAATCTAATTTAATTAAATAATAATGCCTAGAAAAATTATTACGAAAGTCGCTTACGAATTAATTCCAAAATAATTCATTCGCTTGAATTAAAATCCAATTTTAATTCCGTATTGAAATCCAATTTCAATTAATATATCCGATATATTATTTTAGCCCAATTAAATAAATTAAATAGTAAAATTCAATTTAACTATTAAATTTACTTTGTCGATTAATTCCAAATTAATCACGTTCTCTCTTCAAAATGAATTTTATCCCAGATAAATTCTTGCCGCAATTAATCCTAGATTAATTTTCTCTTCCATAATTAATCCCAGATTAATTCTGTTCGAGTCAAATGTCATTGGTGAATCTTTAGGAAGTGACCCAAGAGATCCCTGGATATGTTGGCAGTAAATACGATTGTCGGACTATCCGATACGTGCGTACTGCGTACCACGTTATCACCGATTTACAAGACATGGTTGGCTTCTAGCAAAACACCGTGCCTACCCAATTCTCCAGAAATATTCAATGAAAAATATATAATATGTATCAGGCATAGTATACTATATATGGCGTCATACGATCTAGTATCGGATGTCACATGCTAGGCATATGGCTGGAATTGTGTCTGCCCCCGTACGAAGCATATATCGGATCACTAGCAACTAGTCTCTATAATCGGATAATCATGACCTAGTCATACTATCCCGATAGCTGCAACATTTAAGAGTACTAGTTCCGTATCTTGCGTGATCATCATCTCCATATGACTGAAGTGATACTTCCATCTTGACATCACACCCAATACACTACGATTCTCAGTAAGCCCAGAAAAGGCGTACACAGAACCTGTTAAAGCTCCGGATGACCAAAACCAAAGTATACCGATTGTCGCAAGTATTAGCGATGCAAGTCTCAGGTTAAGACCACATACACCTACCCTGATTCGGATTCCCATAGACACATAGTCATAATACCAATGAGACTCCGATGGGTCTATCCAGAGCGAAGCTGTTATAGACAACAGAACTTGACGACGCTGTTCTAGGCTCGCGGCCTAGTTGGGAGTACGAAATAACATGGAGTCGCCACCCGGTGTGAACCGGGACAAAGATTTAAGGCCGCACTCACCCCTCGCAAGGGAAGACCTCAAACCGTTGGGTTCGGAATGGTCCCTTACTTATGTCACTTGTGATGATATAATTTGTGCAATTAATCAACCGAATCTACTCAATAATCATGCTTAAGGGTACTTAGATCTAACATGCTTTCATCCAAATAACTCCACGCAATGCAACACAACGAGCATATTGAACCATTAAATCAACATATATAAATCATTATCCTAACACATCATAAACTAATAATATGCATAAGGAACAACCTAAATATGTTTTAACAAATAAATAACAACTAAATTATACCATGCTCTAAATAATAAACGAATAACCTAAAGACTGTAACGTGCTCAAATACAAATTTGGATGAGACGAGAGATGTGTATCCTAAGTGGTACGTGGCATTGTATCCCTAGTGCAGACCATACTACCGTCCATTCGGAATCGGCTATGGAATTTACGTCCGGGTTTCCATCTGATATACCACAAAAGGGGAACACATATCCCGCTCATCCAACAATCACATCATGCCTCAAACGACTCTCATGCAATTATATATCAAAATAAATAAACAAAATAAAGAAGATAAGTAAAAAGGGTGCCCTCAGGCCTAACCTCTTTTGTCGTCTAAGAAAGGGCGTTACACGTCCGTTGGAAGGGAGATTGATCCGATACTTTTCCAATTCGTCTACTCAACATTTTCCCTCGTTGTTTTGATGCTTGGGCTGCTGTCTTAAGTCCGTTTTGCTGCTGTTTCGCTGCTCTGTTTCAGGTCACTGTTTTGGTCGTTTAGTGGACTGTTTTGGGTGATTTTAAAGGCTTAGGGGGGTGCGTTTGTAAGGATTTTTTAGGGAGACTTTATGGAGGTTTTTGGGGTGGTTTCTAGGTGATTTTAGGACTGTTTTATAGGCCAAAGTCGCAACAAAAACTGACCAGAACAGCAAGCTAAACCCGGCAGTTCACTGGTGCAGTGGGGTGTTTTCAGGGACTGTTTTGGGGCTGCGAATGGGGCTGTGTTTGGAGGGTGTTTAGTGCGACTTTAGGGCTGTGAATAAGGTTTATTTGAGGGTGTTTTAGAGCTGTGAATGGGGGCTGGAACTCGGCAATGGAGGGTTAAGTTTAGGGCTTGGGCGTGAAGGGTGTTGATGATGGAGGGAGGGTGCGGCAATGGAGGCTATTGGATCTTGAAGGTGCGGCAATGGAGGCTTCAGGGGGATGCTTGGGCGTGCAATGGAGGCTTAAGAGAGTGATTTAGGCCTGTGAGAGAGATGTATGAGCTAGGTTTTTAATGGGGGGTGAAGGCCTCTTTTTATAGGCAAAGAGAGAAGACTTTCCTAATTTGAATAGAAAAGAATCTCCTAATTGGTGTCTAACAAGGAATGGATCTCCTAATTTGGATTTGTGATCGGATTTGATTTGGTAGGGATTTGATTTGATTTCTTTTATTTAGGTAAGGATTTTGCAAGATTTTAGCATGTGATAAATGTGCATATACCTAAATAAAGAGGGCATGGGCGTGAATCACTCTCCTTGGGTGTGTGGTTTTGGTTTGACTTGGTTTGACTTGGGTATTTTGGGTTTGGTTTGGGTTTTGGGCCTTAGGTAAGCTTTGAAACGGAAGTCCAATAAACAACCGGAGCCAAACAACGAGGTTAAATCCAACAAAAATTCCATTTTCCAACTTTACCCTTCCAACGTCCGTTTCCCGCGACTTTCATGACTAAAGAAGTAGTTGCCTCCATACGAGACTCATCATTGGGCTAATGTGTAAAAATGCAATGCCTACAGTCGCCCCCACTTTGATGGGACTTGTGCAGTGTGTGACAATGACAATCCTATCAAAGTACGTGCAATGCATTTTTACTTACCTGGCTCGCCAGCTGTCACCTGGTCTACCTGCTGTGCTGAGTTGATAATGCTAAACCCCGTACCTAGGGCGTCGCAGTTGCGTCTCCGTACCTAGAGTGCCGCATCGATGATATTGGTTGTCTGGATGCTAACCCCGTACCTAGGGTGTCGCAGTGACGTCTCCGTACCTAGAGAGCCACAAATGTCTGAGTGCTAACCCCGTACCTAGGGTGTCGCAGTGACGCCTCCGTACCTAGAGTGCCATAAATGTCTGAATAGTCCACATGCCGTACCTGGCGTGCTAACCCCGTACCTAGGGCGTCACTATGGTCTGAATGCTAACCCCATACCTAGGGTGTCGCAGTGACGTCTCCGTACCTAGAGAGCCACACAATGTCTGAATGCTAACCCCGTACCTAGGGTGTCGCAGTGACGCCTCCGTACCTAGATTAGGGTGTCGCGGTGACGCCTCCGTACCTAGAGTGCCACAAATGTCTGAGTGCTAACCCCGTACCTAAGGTGTCGTAGTGACGCCTCCATACCTAGAGTGCCACAAATGTCTGAGTGCTAACCCCGTACCTAGGGTGTCGCAGTGACGCCTCCATACTTAGAGTGCCACAAATGTCTGAGTGCTAACCCCGTACCTAGGGTGTCGCAGTGACCCCTCCGTACCTAGAGTGCCACAAATGTCTGAACGCTAACCCCGTACCTAGGGTGTCACTGTGACGTCTCCGTACCTAGAGAGCCACAAATGTCTGAGTGCTAACCCCGTACCTAGGGTGTCCGCGGTGACGTCTCCGTACCTAGAGAGCCACAAATGTCTGACTGCTAACCCCGTACCTAGGGTGTCGCAGTGACGCCTCCGTACCTAGAGTGCCACAAATGTCTGAGTGTTAACCCCGTACCTAGGGTGTCGCGGTGACGTCTCCGTACCTAGAGAGCCACAAATGTCTGAATGCTAACCCCGTACCTTGGGTGTCGCAGCTGTGATATCTCCATACCCGGAGTGCCGTACCTGGCAAAACTGATCTGATATCTCCATACCCGGAGTGCCGTACCTGGCTGAACTGATATCTCCATACCCGGAGTGCCGTCCCTGGCAGAAACTGATTTGAACTAATGTGGGCCTTGCCCGCAGAATGCCATACCCGGCATATCTGATGCTGAACCTAATGTGGGCCTCGTCCCCTGAATGCCATACCCGGCAAGTCCGTTACTGATGTTGATCTAATGTGGGGCTCGCCCTCTGAATGCCATACCTGGCAAGTCTACTACTGATGTCGATTCTCTATTTTGCATACTGTAGTGCCTCTCTTCGAGATAATCTTGATAGCTAAACATATTTTTGTCCTCAACAGATGCTTCACGTCAAAGCCAAAGAATCTTCAAAGTACTCGACATACTCAAACCCAATCCTTTGAATGGGTGATCTGAACTAGACTCATAGTGTGTGTGTGTGCTAAGGCTCATTCGCAGCTTATTCCTTAAGTCAGCCAACTCGATGATTTCGCTTCGGAGAATCGGATCAGTGGGTCTAACCAACCTGGATGTCTGGGTCACATTATGTGATTACTGTAGCATACTCAACATGATATGGTTTTCTTTTATTGCATCGTCTCTTTCTTTTCATCTTAGACTTTCATTTTTTCTTTTCTTTTCTTTTTTTCTTTTTTTTTTTTTTTTTTGACACACCTACCCTTTAAGGTAGCATTTCTCGTCATGGTGGTCCTAATACTGGCCCATGGGTAGCTTCACGCTTATTGGTTATAGGCGGTCTATTTCTTTTCTTTTCTTTGCAGAGACTTTTCTTTCTTTATTTCCCAACCATATCATGTATCGTAGCAAAGGCAAATCAGTGTGGACATCCAGGCAAACGGTCATTTACCGATCCACCATCTCTCCAACTAGTCATCTCATCAACCGCTCAGGCTTCTACTGTTGAGATACCTTTTTCAAGTGCTTAATGAGTCCAGCCGAGATCAATCCATTCAGAATACCGGATAAGAGCGCGTCTCGCACTTCTCGCTTCTAAGGCTTCTCCCTACAGCACATAATGTCATCACCGGACATATGTTTAACCATCAAAGACTTCTCTCTCACTTTTTTTTTTTTTTTTTTACTTACTCACTCACTCACTCTAAGGAATTCTTCCTCTTTACTGCTGACTATGTGGGCTTCACCCCCGGGATCCATACCCGAAATTCAAACTCAAAATGGGCTTTAACCCTCAGATTACCATCTGAATCTTAACACCGATGTGGACCTCAGCCCTATGATTTCTTCCCAAATTCAATACAGTGCTTTCGCTGTTTCTGATTGGCTTGTCTTAGCCGCTTTCTCTTTTATTCTTCGATACTTGTGAATATAAAAAAAAACACAAAACACGCAAAAAATGAATGCAATAATGGGTTATATGTGTGCATGCATGCATGAGTTCTCTTTATCCCGTTGGGTTAGGTCTTCTGCGGGTGACTATTCAGTCTTCTGTCCCTCAAGCAAAATACAACTTCAATTTGTCAACATTGATCGGCTCAGTGAACTCATTCCCTTCCAAGTCCGACAGTCTCACTGCTCCATTTCCCATTACCTTCTGAACAATGTATGGTCCTTCCCAATTTGGTCTGAACTTCCCTCTTGGGTCTGTCGTCGACGGCTTCGACTGCTTAAGTACCAGATCAACTTTCTTGATCTTGGTAGGACGCACCTTCTTATTAAATGCTCGGGCCAACCTCTTCTGATATATCTGCATGTGATGCAAGGACTTCATCCTCTTCTCATCCATCAATGCTAACTGCTCAAACTTCTGCGAGGTCCATTCTTGTTCAGGTAACTCTGCTTCTGCTAACACCCGTATGGACTGTATCTCAACTTCCACCGGCAGTACCACTTCCATTCCATAGACTAAAGAGTAAGGCGTAGCTCCGGTCGCCGTCCTCATAGATGTTCTGTACCCCCACAGGGCATATGGCAGCTTATCAGCCCAGTCTTTGTAATTCTCCGTCATCTTCGCCAGAATCGTCTTTATTGTTTTGTTGGCTGCCTCAATTGCTCCATTAGCCTGCGACCTGTATGGTGAAGACCTATGATGACCTATCCCATACCTTTGTAATATCGCATTGGTCTCTCCCTGAAACTGGACTCCATTGTCCGTAACCACGTGATGCGGCATACCGTACCGGCATATGAGATTTCGGGCTATTAACTTGGTCATTTGTTTTGCCGTGACATTACGGAATTACTCGGCTTCTACCCATTTCGAGAAGTAGTCCACTGCTACCACTATAAAGCGATCCATTTGACGCATTTGGCCGAATCTCTCCAATCATATCAATTCCCCATGCTGAGAAAGGCCACGGTTCTGACAACCCGTGCAATTCTGTATGCGGCAAATGATTCAAATTCCCATGCGCTTGACAATCATGACAGTGCTTTACCAGCTTCGCGAAGTCGGCTTCCATGGTTGACCAGTAAAAGCCTTGTCTCACAATCTTGCGGGACAAGTTCAATCCGTTCATATGCGGTCCACAGACACCAGCATGCACTTCATCCATTATCTTCTGAGCTTATTCCTTTCTCATACATTTCAGCTGAACACCATTCGCTTGCCTCTTGTAGAGTTCTCCCTTCAGACTCACATATTGAGCAGCCAACTTCTGAATGGCGATTCTGTCTTTTCTACTAGCTTCATCTGGGAATTCCCTATGTTATAGATACCTTTGAATATCATGATACCAAGGTTTTCCGTCATCGACCTCTACTCCCAAGATCCTCTCTATCTCATAAACTGGTTTGCTGGCCATTGTCAACACAAGTGGTCTCATCACCAATTTCTCTGGATTCTCCCAGGTTGAGGCTAACGTCGCCAATGCATCTGCCATCTGATTTTCTTCCCGAGGCAAGTGTTGAAATTTGCAGTTAGGGATAGCCTGTGCTAGGTTTCTGAGGTGGAATAAGTACGGCTTCAACCGTTCTTCCTTTAACTCCCATTCTCCTTGCATCTGTTGGATCACCAACATTGAATCTCCGTAAACATCCATATTCGTAGCTCTCAAGGCTATTAATACAGTCAAGCCGAATGCACATGCTTCATACTCGGCCATATTGTTAGTTCCCTGAACGTCAACCTCTTGGCCATAGGCAAAGTCTCTCCCCCATGGGTTACTATTACAATACCGATTCCAGCTCATTTGCAGTTCACTGCTCCATCAAAATACATCTTCCAACCTTGAACTTCTATAGCTTGGATTTCTTCGTCGGGGAATTCAAACTTGTACTGATCCCCTTCAACAGGTTGCAAGGCTAGGAATTCTGCCACAACTCGCCCTTTGATTACCTTTGAAGTGAGGTACTCGATGTCAAATTCAGTCAACAGTACTAACTATCTGCCCAGCTTTCCAACTAGTGAAGGCACCAAATGTAGATACTTCAAAGGATTCTCCTTTGCGACCACTTGGATCTTGTAAGACTGGAAATAGTGGCGTAATTTCCTGGACACCCATACTACTGCCAGACAAATCTTCTCCACTTCCTGATAGCGAGCTTCGTACGGAAGCAGCTTCTTACTGAGGTAGTAGATGGCGTGCTCTACTCCTGTCTCATCGGCTTGTACCATCATCGCCCCCAGCTTTTCGGGTTCAATAGCCAAATAAAGCACCAAAGGTCTGCCCTGTTTCGGAGGTCTCAGGACGGGAGGTTTCACCAAATATTCCCTTATTCTGTCAAATGCTTCCTAACACTGTTCGTTCACTTTACCAGCTGATCTTTCCTCAATAACTTGAATATGGGCTCACATACTGACGTCAGCTTGGCATGAACCGACTGATTTACTGGATTTTCCCTAGGAAGGCTCTGACTTCTTTCTCTATTTTTGGTGCCGACATTTCTGTAATAGCCTTGATCTTTTCAGGATCCACTTCTATACCACCCATTCCCACTGTGTGGCCGAGTAGTTTACCCGATGTTACTCCGAATACACACTTCTTAGGATTCAACCGCAAATTGTACTTGTCCACTCGTTCAAGGAACTTTTCCAACGCTTCTATATGCCCATCTCTTGTCTCTGACTTGACCATCATGTCATCTACATATACTTCAATCTCCTTATGCATTAAGTCATGAAACAAAGTAGTGGCCATCCGTTGATAAGTGGCTCCAGCATTCTTAAGCCCAAATGGCATCACCTTATAGCAGTAAGTACCCCATTCTGTAACAAAGGCGGTCTTGTGCTTATCTTCTTCGGCCATGAGCACTTGATTGTATCCTGAGAACCCATCCGCAAATGAGTACATGGCAGACAACACCGCACTATCTACAAGCACATCTATATGCGGTAAAGGAAAGTCATCCTTCGGGCATGCCTTGTTAAGATCTCTATAGTCAACACACATTCTGACTTTGCCATCTTTCTTCGGCACAGGCACGATGTTGGCCAACCACTCGGGGTATTTCACTACTTCCAGGAATCCCACATCTATTTGCTTCTTAACTTCCTCTCTGACCTTCTCGGCCCATTCGGGTCTCATCCATCGGAGCTTTTGTTTCACAGGCTTCATATTCGGATATGTTGGTATCGCATGCTGGGAAATACTTCGATCGACCCCAGGCATGTCTTCCTAAGACCAAGCAAATGCTTTGGCATTTTTAATCAATATCTCTTCTAAGTTCTTCCGCTCTTCGGCGGTAACTTCACTCACAATCAAGATTTCCTTGGGGCTCTCAGGCGTACCAAGGTTGAATGTATTTGTTTTGACGGAGTTGATATCGAATATGCTTAAGTCATGCAAGTTAGAAAGTGGAGACTCAGTCAAGTAAGCAAAATTATTGTCTTTATTGCCAATAATAGAAAGAGTACACTCAAACAAATCTGGAAGGAAAATATCTTCATCCTCTACAGATATTTCTCCCTCTACAACAGGATCCTTCTCCAATTTCTTGTATTCTTCGAGATTCAGGGTCTCCAACTTCATAAGTTCTTCTTCCCACCCTTCTTTCTTCACTTCTTCAACCATCGGATTTTCTCCCAATATGTCCTGGAAGATCTCGAACCCTGGCACAACAATCCCGTTCACTTCTACAGGTTCAGGCTCTCCTTGATACCCCGATGCTTTGACGAAGCATTCCATCAATTCAGCCCCTTCTTCTTGGCTTTTGGCTTGTCATCATCAGAACAGTATCCCAAGCCCTTCCGAGTATTCTGCCCCTTGAAATCCGGTAGTTTCGAACCTTGACCTGGCTCAAATTTCATTTTCTCCATAATTCGGGCTACCTTGGGATCCACCCACTCCTCAAAAGTTTCCAACACTTGGAACCTCGTAAAAGGTTGTATTTCCAAGGTGGCTACAACATTATCCGCTTCAGCTCGTATGGTGACAATTTCCCCTCCATATGGGAACTTAATCATCTGATGTAGAGTAGATGGCACCCCTCCAAGCCCGTGAAACCAAGGCCTTCCCAATAATAAGGCAAATGTGGCTGGGATGTCCAGCACTGTAAATTCAACTTCATCTTCTACTGGGCCAACCTTGATCATTACGACAAAAGTACCTTCGACTCCTCGTTTACTATCATCATAGGCTTTGATAGTCATGTTAGAAGGGCTCAACTCAGTTGGCTTAATACCCAACCTTGCCAGAATTTTCAATGGGCACACATTGATGGAAGAGCCATCATCCACCATCACACAAGAAGTCTTCTTGCCCCTTACCTCAGCTCGGATAAAAAGAGGCCTGTTGTGGTTTCTTCCTTCAGCCGGGAGTTCTTCATCAGAGAAAGTAATATGTTGAGCCTCTTTCTGCACTGACCCCACAAACATTGCTGGATTAGCATCCTCGGGTACCACTATTTTGCTCAGAGCCTCTACCACGGCCCGCCTGTGCTCTCCAGATGCACATAACAACTCCCAGATGCTTAAGTGTGCTCGGGTTTTCTTCAGTTGCCTCAACACCACATCTCATTCGACAGGCTCAGTATTCTCAGTCACTTCTCGGCCGTCTGTTAGCACTTCCTTCCTATTTTCAACAGTATCACTGTAAAAGCGCCCACTCCGGGTCATGCCTTTTACTTCTTCTTCCTCACCACCACTTGAGAAGTCTTCCCAGAAATCCTTCTTCTGTTCCACCTCATCTTCACTATTACTGTCCCAAATACCGAGGTAAAAGGCTGTTTGGTCAAAGGTTTGGAGGACAAGGTCTTCTTGTAGGCCAGAGTTGATCATGTAAGTAGGTGGGGGAACAGAGTGATAATTGGGTAGAGGATTGCGGTGAGTGTTTGGTTGTTCCTTTTCAGGGTCAGGAATCTTTCGGGAGTCTATTAGGTCTTGGACTTCATGGCAAAGTCGGGCACAGTTGTCGGTGTCATGGCCAGGCTGTTGGTGAAAATGGCAGAAACGGCTTATGTTTAGGTTTGAAGGGGGAGGATTTGGGAGTGGTTTTGGTTCTAGGGGCTTTAACAGCCCTTGCCTCAGTAGCTTCTCCAGTACCTTGGACAAAGGTCTGCCCAAGTTAGAAAAACGCCTATTCCTTATGGCCGCAACCTCCGCAGTAACAGGCTTAGCACCTGAGGATCCTCCGACAGTCCTCCTTCTCAAACTATAGAACTTTCTGTTCTCAGCCTCCTCCTCTTCAATATCCATTACAGTCCCTCTTAAATGGCGGAAGTCTGCAATCATCGATGTCATCCTTCTGAGCTTACCATAAATCGAGGGCTTAGTCCCCTTGATGATCATCTTGATCTGATCTTTCTCGGAAGGCCTGGTCTGCATTTTCAAGAGCTGGCTTCTCCAGCGGTCAACATACTCTTTAAAGCTCTCCTCAGGCTTCTGCTTAGTATTCTCCAAGTCGCGTAGCGACAAGTCGATCTCTAAGTCAGTTACATACTGCTTCAAGAAGGCATCAGCCAACTCCCTCCAATCTTCTTTAACCTTCTTCTCAAGGCTATGATACCAAACCACAGGTGCACCCTCGAGTGAAATTCCGAACATTTTCTGGACTTGGCACTGAGACAGGCCGACCGAACTCATCACCGAGACATATTGTCGTAAATGGACCCTCGGGTCCCCATTCCCATTAAACTTTGCGATGTCAGGCATTTTGAACTGTGCGGGCAACTGCTCCTCAAAGGTCATTGAATCATAATCCAGTAGATCCTCATGCTTCCCCCTCAGCTTACGGGTGACAGACTCCATCTGATCACGGAGCCTTTGCATTTCAGCCTGAGTTCCGGCTATCCTACCGGTGGCATAGTCAGCCAGATCATCATCAAATACCAGAGCATCATCGTTCATTCCAATTGGAGGGCTCTCCCGCCTCTCATTCTCAGATCCTCCCGCAGCGCGGGGCGCAGCCATATTAGACATGGCAGCAGTAAGAGCTTGCAGTTGTTCAGTCATCTTGGCGAAGTTAGCTTCCATCTGCTCCATTCTAGACCCCTCGTTGACGGATTCACTCATATTCCCTGAAGGTCTTTTGACTAATCTTCCCTCTTCTCTAACCCAACGGGAATCTATGTTGCCTCTCTTAAGGCCATTTGTCAGTGCGTATGTGTGCGATGCATGTAATAGATAAAAAAAAAGAAACTTTAAACTACTTGGCCCATTATCATTTTATAGTATTTAATCACACCATCGCGCGGTGCAAACTTGCCCCAGTTGAAAAGGCCCAACAGGTTTACACTTTACAATGATACGGCTAAATAACTTCAAATGATAAAAGGCCCATTCACAAAGTGGCCCACCGGTATTTTAGAAGCTTTTGGCCCAACTGTCAAAGGACACAAACTTGCCCCAGTTTAAATGGCCCAACAAGTTCACATCTTTTGACAAAAGGTCCAACTGGATCCAAATGACGGCGGTCCAGCACACAAACATAAGATAAATAACTACCGGTTCTTTCAAGGCTAAGTTTCACAAGTGGGTTCACGGGGCGCAGACAAAGGCTCTCGTTTGACGAAAGATTACCCACAACTAGGACTCCCCACTCAATGGTTCAAGCGACCAAGTGAGTGCACCTTTTTTATACCTTACGGTACGTGCCAACGAGTTACGGTGTGTGACTAACTGTCGAATGGATTTCCCGTTGTAGATTCCCTAGAGGGAAGGTGGAGCGAGGCTCTCTTAAGTACCCAAGCCCCTTAGGCTCTTATCGCTTGGTGACAGGAATAAACAACGAGTCCTCCAAACTAGTATGTCACAACGAGCTACAAGTAATGATTTATCTAGGTGCCTTCACAGCTTTTCCCCGAAGGGTAGTGAGTGAAGGAAGACACCCAACCATCACCTAGCTTCAACAAAGCCTTTGATTAACCCCCTCAACACACTATAGAAATGGTCAACTAATGCACAAATTATACACATCACAAGACATGATTTCGAGGCCGATTCTCTAATCCCCAGTGGAGTCGCCAAACTGTAGACAACAGAACTTGACAACGCTGTTCTAGGCTCGCGGCTTAGTTGGGAGTACGAAATAACATGGAGTCGCCACCCGGTGTGAACCGGGATAAAGATTTAAGGTCGCACTCACCCCTCGCAAGGGAAGACCTCAAACCGTTGGGTTCGGAATGGTCCCTTACTTATGTCACTTGTGATGATATAATTTGTGCAATTAATCAACCGAATCTACTCGATAATCATGCTCAAGGGTACTTAGATCTAACATGCTTTCATCCAAATAACTCCATGCAATGCAACACAACGAGCATATTGAACCATTAAATCAACATGTATAAATCATTATCCTAACACATCATAAACTAATAATATGCATAAGGAACAACCTAAATATGCTTTAACAAATAATAACAACTAAATTATACCATGCTCTAAATAATAAACGAATAACCTAAAGATTGTAACGTGCTCAAATACAAATTTGGATGAGACGAGAGATGTGTATCCTAAGTGGTACGTGGCATTGTATCCCGAGTGCAGACCATACTACCGTCCATTCGGAATCTGCTATGGAATTTACGTCTGGGTTTCCATCCGATATACCGTCCATTCGGAATTGATCTTTCTGCCTCTTCACTGCTCGGCAGTGAGCTCACTGGTCTGCTCCATTTTGGCATCCATTGATGCTCCTTGAACAAGCTCCAAGCTTCGTCAAACGAATCCCGGTTCATGGGTGGACTTCCCTATCACCTTCGCATGTCTCTCGGAGTGCTAGCTCTCTTGAATTTTGCCGCAAAAACCAAGCACTTTGCTTTCCTTTTCCTTCACTGCTCACGGCAGTTCACTACCTGAACCAGAAGAAGATAGCCCACTGTGGGCGTGAGATGAGGAAGAGAATGGAGAGAGAGAAGAGTAAAATGTGTTGTATTTTTGTTAAGCAAAAAATGGTAATATATTTTGCAAAAACAAATACCAAATTTTTCCCTCCAAAAACCAAAGCCTTCAATGCCAACCGCACACATCAAATCACATCAACTTGCCATCAATCAGTGAATAGTGACTGACGTCAATCACTCAAAGTGAAAGACATCCATCACTTGATTGACGAATGATGTGACGCTAGTTGCGAATAGCGATTTGACGCTTGATTTAATTTGCGTACCGCACTCGAATTCGAAATGCGAATGCGCTCGTAAATAATCTCGGGCTCGGGTTCGCTCATTCCAAATTAACGAACTTTCCGTTGCATCGTAATTAAATCTAATTTAATTAAATAATCATGCCAAGCATAATTACTATTCACGTCGCTAATGAATTAATTCTAAATTAATTCGTTCGCCCGAATTAAAATCTTATTTTAATTCCGTGTCGAAATCCAATTTCGTTTAATATATCGAATATATTAATTAATCGATTAATTCCAAATTAATCGTTATCTCTCTTTAAATGATATTTTATCCCAGATAAAATATCTCGGTAATTAATCCCAGATTAATTTTCTCTCTCATCTAATTAATCCCAGATTAATTAAAAGTGCGAGTCATACGTCATCGGTGAATCTTTGGGAAGCGACTCATGAGATCCCCGGATATGTTGGCAGTAAAATCGATCGTCGGACTATCCAAACACGTAAGTACCTCGTACTACATGTATACCGATTTACAAGACAAGGTTTGCCTCTAGCAAAGCGCCATGCCCACCCAATTCTCCGGAAATACCCTTACAGGAATAAAGGATCTGTATCAGGCGTAGTATACGTAGTATTGCGTATTTCTGTCTAGTATCGGATGATCACATGCGAGGCCTGGGGCTGGTACAGTGTCTGCCCCGTACGAAGCATATATCAGATTACTAGCAACTAGTCTCTTTAATATCGGATAATCATGACCAAGTCATATTATCCCGACGGTTGCAACCTTATTTAGAGAACCAGTTCTGTATCCCTGCGCGATCATCAACTCTATATGACTGGAGTGACACTTCCGTCTTGACATCACACCCAACACACTACGATTCTCAATATACCCAGTATTGGCGTACACAAAACCGGTTAAAGTCCTGGACGACCTCAACCAAAGTATATTGATTGTCGCAAGTATTAACGGTGCAAGTCTCAGGTTAAGACCAAATACACCTACCCTGATTTCGGACTTCCATAGACACATAGTCATACTACTAATGGAATTCCGAGGGGGTCTTATCTAGAGCGAAGCTGTTTCCCGTACCATCAGTGAAACACAACCTCCTATTACACTTGCATGAGTATCCTATACCCAAATATATGAGATCTATGCCGTTGTGCCCTCACAACGCGAACAAGTGTAATACTAGTATTTTACGCATTCATCGATGTCCAATCTCGATAATTCTCTGACTAGGGATATTTAATGATTTATCCTACGTGGACTGATACTGTCTCATATCATTCTCCGTCCAGGAATAAATCACAAGGACCTCTCATCATTTATATATCTAGGTGATCTAATCACAAATGATAAGAGTGCAATCTCCTTTGTCACATAGTTAATTTGTACAACAACACCGTGATCTGTACAAATAGTGACGCTATGGGTCATAATTGTCCAACAATCTCCCACTTGGCCTATAGCCAGTCACTCGAGTGTCTAACACCCGAACCATGTACCGTTTGGCTCAATTGCTGAGAAGGGACTTTCGTCAGCGGATTTTCATGATTATCGTCTGATGCGATTTATTCGATCATCACATCGCCGCGATGTATGATCCGAACGAATCAGATGATTATCAAAGTATTTATCTGGATCGTTGATGAGACCACTAATTCTTTAGCATGTGCTGAAGCCTAGCCCAGCTGCTAAAAGAACTATATCTAATCTAATTAGATATTATCGACCCCAGAAGGCTTCTATTGCTGCTTCAGCTGCAGCAATAACCCGCATTTGTTGTTTATTCGGCAATAGTATCTTGCTTGGAAGATTTCCAGCTCGCTATTCCGTTATTCAAACTGTATAGTACCGTTTGTGACTTTTAGTCATCTTATCGGTTTAGGAAACTTGCTACAGTGATCCCAGTCACTTCAAGTTCTCCTTCTCCATAGATTAAGACAGCATCCTTAGTTCTCTAAGACACTAAGTATGTTCTTAACTTCAATCCAGTGACTATCACTCGGATTGGCCTGTTTGTGAATCCATATGCTCAAAGCGTATGAGACACCAGGTCGCGTACATTTTTCAATGTACAATTCCACATAGAGTTTTCGAAAGCTAAGCTTTCGCCGACAGTTTTATGGGAATATCATTTCCAAGAAATGACATGTTATCATTATTTATAGGACAACTACTGTCAGTGCGCTCCCACTAACCTCCTTATATACACAAGAATCATTTCGTTTTGAATTAAATCATAAACCATTATGATTACATCAAAACGAAAATTCCAAGAACCTAATGCTTGCTTCAATCCAAACATGGATCGAATAACCTGCAAACCTTGTTTGCTTGTTATGGTACGAAAAAATCGACAGGATGTTGTAAACATCCTCCAAAAAGTTTCATTTTCAGGAAAGCGATTTTCCCGTCAAGCTGCCACATTTCAAAATGAAATATGCAGCATTAGCAAGCATTATCCAAATGGATTTACCGTGGCAACAGTTAAAAGGTTGAATCGTAATCAACATAATATTGATAACGATACCTTTCCGTAAAATGCCTAGCTTTATACGTTGGTATGTTGCCATCCATGTACGTCTTCCTTGAAGACTTATAGTACCATTAGGCACAATGCCTTGCGGTACATCAACTAGTATCCAAACTTATTGATATACATGGAATCCATTTCGGATTCATGACACTTTGTCATAATTAGGGAGTCGATACCTTGTATCACTTCCTTATACGTAGTCAGTTGGTATACCTCAAAAGATAGACATCTTTTCGAGGTGAGATCAAAACCTCATACCCCAGGTTGTTTTCTGACTCTCTCCGACATACGCGGTTTTTGTGTATTCAAAGATTAATGGTATAGTTTCATCCTTGATGAACTATATATATGTTCCATTTAGATTCGGTGCCTTGAACAATATTACTCCGATTTTCATCGAGTTATACTATCCTCCCACTTACCACTGCATATCGGTATTCCTCTAAGAAAAACCGCACGGCGAGCAACAATTACATTGTTCTCATGTGAGATGTATAAGTACAATACTTATGGTATCCCTAGGATAACCTACAATTGGCACTTATCCAATTTGGGTTTTAGTTTGGTATCATCCAAACATATGCCTAGCATACCCAAATTTTCAGGAATGAGAAACTCGGTTTCTTTCCTGTTCATATCTAATGTGAAATCTGTCAAACAGATTTTAATGGAACCTTATTCTAAATAAGTTTTTGCACTGTTTAAGCTTATCCGTTGAAGGAAATGGTAGCTCAGAGCGACTCATGATTAACCTTTTCATGTCTAACACAATTCGGTTAATCCGTTCGGACACACCATCACTTTGACGTGTTTCGGGAGGAGTCCTCATTGAAAGAATACTATACTCTCTCAAGTATTTTTGAAACTTATTGCTTAAGTATTTTCCATTACGGTCTTACCGTGACAGTATAATACTATAGCCGATCTGTTCGTCTATTTCATGTCGAAAAATTAAAAGTTTCCGATTTGTGTTCCAAAAGGAAACACATAACCATAACGCGATGCCACATCCGTAAAGGTCACGAAATATTCATATCCACCTCTAGCCTAGCTAGACATGGGCCCACTTGCTTCACTATGAACTAGGGCTAACAGATCAGTGGCATTTACACTTTTACCAAGTAAATAGTGTTTTAGGCATTTTGCCCTATAAACTAGATTCATAGACTTTATTTGATTAAAATCAAATTAGTCCTAGTACCCATTCTCCGAAAGAGTGGATATACGAGTCTTGTTTGATTGTGTCCCTGACAATAATGCCACAATTAGTTTCACCTGATCAAATCAGTTTGAGATATTTTTTTTGTCATATTATATATTCGAGATATATTTATATTTAAAATATAAATTCTGTTATTCACATCTAATGTGTTTATCTCAATATCATCTTTATATAATGAAACACTTTAGTGTTCTAGAATATAAAGGTTCACCCGCAGCGGGTTAAACACTGATATAAAGATAATGTATCTAGTCAAACTAGTTACATTATAACAGTTTCCAAATTTAGGTACTCACCCGAAGGTAGTTCCTAAAGTTAGGTATCTACGGTTAAAATAACGACTTTCGTCCCATTTCCAATCCGCAGATTAAATCTCAATTGAGGTCAGTATCCTGTTATAACAGATTCTGAACATCAATATATATTTATATTACACTAAGTATTTAAAATCCAATTTTAATACTTGTAGTGAATATATTTATGACAAACAAATTTGAAGTCAGAGCCTTGCTCGTTCTTTAATTCCTTCATGTCTGCTTTGTCCAAATGGCAGTCACGCTTCCGCGATCCCGTTTGCCACATTTTAGCAGAAATTTTAGGATATGTCCTTTATCTTCCCAGAAGATTATAATGATTTTGCCTTTGCCTATTTCAACATTCCAGAAGCCTTTGGCCTAGCTTCGACCTTCTAGAATATCGAAGTAAGGTGCACCTTGCGCTACTTGCCTAATTGCAAACGTTGACTTTATCTCCTTGAGAATAGTCATTAACTCTCCAAGAGTTTACTATTGCAATATTAGTACTTCTAAGATTCTATAAATAGATCTTTGAAGATCCTTCAATTTCATTATCATACTTTAAGGATCTAATCCTTAGTTCTAATTCAGAAATTAAGGAATCTACCGCGACAAGCTTTAAGTTGTCATCACATAAATCTTCCAAAGATTATGCTCCGCTATTTGCTTAACTCCGGGTTTATGCCTAATTTGTTATTTTAACCAATAAAGTAACTTATTAAATTCCAGGACCATCCTGAAATATTATTCCCAATTTGAAAATTAAACCATTTAAAACATTTTCCCTAGGATTATGTATTAAACGTCAATCTTTCAACTTTATATCTTGATTCTAATAGTTCAACTATTTAATCAACGATTTCGGTACTATTAAATATAATGATTATTATAGTCCAACTATTTTAATCAACTATAATTAATTAAATCAAATATATTGATTATTATAATCCAATTATATAATCTAATATAAATGAATTGTTTGAATATAGTCCAACTATATATTAAAACAACAATTTAAATATTAGTCCAACTAACATTTAATTTATTTGACGAAAGATATTTGTTTTGAGCGCGTATGGCGAGTAATTGAACGAATATTGCAAATTCAATTCTTGCCTCCCACTATTTTTCGGCGAGCCTCTAACCCTCTGTCGAGTACTCGGGAAACCGTGTTTCCTAGTGGGCTAGGATCCCGTTAAATATCACACAATCTTGACTTTGGCCAACAAATTGTATGATAATTAACTAGGTAGATCTCTAAGATCGATTGGATCCAATCCAATTCCTAGATCCGGTAGGGGGACATCCAAGTCCGAAACATATATCAAATATATGCCAATACATCCAATGTATTACCTAACCTTTTTCCTCTGAATCAACTAAGCCTTGGCTTTGGCACAACAAACTTAGTGATCCCAGTCAAGCGTGACCCATTGACCATGGAAATCTTCGTAATCAATGTCGATGGACAAGAAGTGGTATTGACTTTGGCCAAAAAACCACAACTTGGACAAGACACCGATATGGAACAAAGCTCTGGTGATTCAAACACATCATCGACAGACAAAGGTCTTGACTTTGGCCAACAAACAAATGCCGTCTCAGATCTTGAGTGAGAATCACTCAATGGAAGGAAAAACGCTTAATATTGAACGAGGGTTTTTCTAGTCAAATTGGCAACCAATTTATTATCTTTGTTAAGGTCTCATCATCATACACCCTTAAACATGCATTCTAAACACATAATAAAGCGCATATGATTAAATAATAATGATATGCGGATGGATACTTTACACAATTGATCCTAGATCAAATCTCTCCTCATTTCTCTCTCCCGCTAGCACAAGTATTACTTCTACCCGTTACACTACACTTCTAAAGAAACCTCATTTACATTGAGGGGAATATGTGAGAAGAGAATACAAAGAATAAGGAGGTGAAAGGCTGGACACGCAGGTCCAATTAATAAATCAAATTTATTACAACAATTTCTAAAATTATCACACCCATCTAATATCCATCCGATATACATTATTCATGTATCGCAACCATGTATTCACACAAGCATGTTATCAATCAATCTAATCAAATTAATTAATCTGATAATTAGTGATCATCCAATGTTCAAACAACGATTTGATTTTGCTCGAGTCAAACTCGTTTTGCGAATAAGTACTTAAAGTACGAATTCTCGAATTAAATTAAACTACATAATTAAATCCAATTTAATATGCATTCAATTCTAATTCGCTATTTAATTCCAAATTAAATACTGCACTTTATTAATGAACCTTTACGACTTAAATTCCAAATTTAATCGTTACGGGTCTCAAAGCCCGATTAACGTCCAATGTCAATTTAATTAAAGTCCAATGGGCTTTTAATTAATTTCTTAAGGCGTGGACTTTTGGTCAACTCGGGTCAAACCGATAACCAAAGTCCAATCCAGGAATTACCCCATAAGCCTTTAAATCAATTTTGCCCCATTAGGCCCAATTAAACTTTAAAGGTCTATTTGTTGTATTTGGGCTTTATGGAAGCGGTTTTGGGCCCAATTGGGTCCAATCCAATTTGCCTTAACCCAAATTTGTACAACAAAGCCCATTAAGCCCAATAACAACATTTAAGCCCAAATACAATTTCAAGCCCAATTTAATTAAACACAAAAATTCCAAATTTCACAATCTAATTAATCAAAGTGCATTAACATAATTGATCACCCAAATCAATATTTCCAAAACACAAATTAGGCTAATTAATCATGCTCATTTACATCAATTAGTGTCCAACACAAATTAATCAAAAATCAAACCCATACATGCTTACTTTGTTCTCGGCAATATGGTTAATTTTATGTCCGATTTGTTTCAATCCAATTAAACCCAATTCGACATTAAATCAACATTCCCGAATGATTCTAACTCATCCAGTGAATCAAAAAATCAAAATTCACCAAGTACACAAAGGGCATAACTCTCGGCCAAGACAAGATTTTGGGCAAATTTGTTCCAAACCAAATTTGATCAAATTGATCCAATCAATCATCAATAAAACATGTTATAAACATACTAAATCATCCAATTTCATTAATTCATGCTCAAACACATTTTACCCAATTTTAAGCCCTAAACGTATTTCATGCTTTTACTCGCTCTGATACCATTGTTGGAGTTTCTAGTTCCATAGGATCAAATAACAAACATGAAATAAACGTGCGAATACAACGAGGGAGTTGCAGAATACTCACATTGATCGGTTGAGCGATGATTTGGGCAACAAAAATTGATCTTTCTGCCTCTTCACTGCTCGGCAGTGAGCTCACTGGTCTGCTCCATTTTGGCGTCCATTGATGCTCCTTGAACAAGATCCAAGCTTCGTCAAACGAATCCCGGCTCATGGGTGGACTTCCCTATCACCTTCGCATGTCTCTCGGAGTGCTAGCTCTCTTGATTTTTGCCGCAAAAACCAAGCACTTTGCTTCCCTTTTCCTTCACTGCTCACGACAGTTCACTGCCTGAACCAGAAGAAGATAGCCCACTGTGGTCGTGAGATGAGGAAGAGAATGGAGAGAGAGAAGAGTAAAATGTGTTGTATTTTTGTTAAGCAAAAAATGGTAATATATTTTCCAAAAACAAATACAAAATTTTTCCCTCCAAAAACCAAAGCCTTCAATGCCAACCACACACATCAACTTTCCATTAATCAGTGAATAGTGACTGGCGTCAATCACTCAAAGTGAAAGACATCCATCACTTGATTGACGAATGATGTGACGCTAGTTGCGACTAGCGATTTGACACTTGATTTAATTTGCGTGCCGCACTCGAATTCGAAATGCGAATGCGCTCGCAAAAAATCTCGGGCTCGGGTTCGCTAATTACAAATTAACGAACTTTCCGTTGCATCGTAATTAAATCTAATTTAATTAAATAATCATGCCAAGCATAATTACTATTCACGTCGCTAACGAATTAATTCTAAATTAATTCGTTCGCCCGAATTAAAATCTAATTTTAATTCCGCATCGAAATCCAATTTCGTTTAATATATCGAATATATTAATTAATCGATTAATTCCAAATTAATCGTTATCTCTCTTTAAATGATATTTTATCCCAGATAAAATATCTCGGTAATTAATCCCAGATTAATTTTCTCTCTCATCTAATTAATCCCAGATTAATTAAAAGTGCGAGTCATACGTCATCGGTGAATCTTTGGGAAGCGACCCATGAGATCCCCGGATATGTTGGCAGTAAAATCGGTCATCGGACTATCCGAACACGTAAGTACCTCGTACTACGTGTATACGGATTTACAAGACAAGGTTGGCCTCTAGCAAAGCGCCATGCCTACCCAATTCTCCGGAAATATCCTTACAGGAATAAAGGATCTGTATCAGGGGTAGTATACGTAGTATTGCGTATTTCTGTCCAGTATCGGATGATCACATGCGAGGCCTGGGGCTGGTACAGTGTCTGCCCCGTACGAAGCATATATCGGATTACTAGCAACTAGTCTCTTTAATATCGGATAATCATGACCAAGTCATATTATCCCGACGGTTGCAACCTTATTTAGAGAACCAGTTCTGTATCCCTGCGCGATCATCAACTCCATATGACTGGAGTGACACTTCCGTCTTGACATCACACCTAACACACTACGATTCTCAATATACCCAGTATTGACGTACACAAAACCAGTTAAAGCCTTGGACGACCTCAACCAAAGTATATTGATTGTCGCAAGTATTAGCGGTGCAAGTCTCAGGTTAAGACCAAATACACCTACCCTGATTTCGGACTTCCATAGACACATAGTCATACTACCAATGGAATTCCGAGGAGGTCTTATCCAGAGTGAAGCTGTTTCCCGTACCATCGGTAAAACACAACCTCGTATTACACTTGCATGAGTATCATATACCCAAACATATGAGAATTATGCCGTTGTGCCCTCACAACGCGCACAAGTGTAATACTAGTCTTTTACGCATTCATCGATGTCCAATCTCGATAATGCTCTAACTAGGGATATTTAATGATTTATCCTACGTGGACTGATACTGTCTCATATCATTCTCCGTCCAGGAACAAATCACAAGGACCTCTCATAATTTATATATCTAGGTGATCTAATCACAAATGATAAGAGTGAAATCTCCTTTGTCACATAGTTAATTTGTACAACAACACCGTGATCTGTACAAATAGTGACGCTATGGGTCATAATTGTCCAACATAAAATGGGTTGAAGGGGTTTAATCAAAGGCATTATTAAAGCTAGGTAATGGTTTGGTGTCTTTCATCATTCAATACATTTCTATAGCTGAGAGGAAAAGCTGTGAAGACACTTAGATGATCATTTACCCGAAGATCACCGTGATGGACTAATTTGGAGGACCTATTGGTTATTCCTGTCACCAAGGCGATAAGAGCCTAAGAGGCTTGGGTATTTAAGAGAGTTCGCTCCACCCTCCCTCTGGGGAATCTTCAATAGGAAATCCATCTGACAGTCAGTCATGCATTATCACTCGTTGGCACGTACCTTAGGGTATAAAAAAGGTGCGCTCACTTGGTCGCTTGAACCATTGAGTGAGGAGACCTAGTTGTGGGCAATCCTTCGCCAGCGGGAGCCTTTGTCTACACTCTCATAAACCCACATGTGAACCATAGTTGTATGACTTATAGAAGTTGCCCCTTTATGCTTTTGACAACCACATGCATATTATATCTCATAGATCACACGCATCTCATGCATCTCATGCATACACGCATCATGTTAACCCCGTGTCTTAAAAGCCATCATAGATATCCGTTGGGTTAGGAAAAAGAAGACTTGTCAAAGAAGAGTTTAGCAAACATGTATATTGGGGAAAAGGAAATCGAGGAACAGAAAAATTTATGGCAATGATAGAAAGACCATTGTGAAAAAAAAAAAAAAAAAAGAAGAAGAAAAAAAAATTATGTGTTCTTAGTCCTTAATAGTTAGGCATAAGTCCAATGACGAAATAGTTTGCTTTAGGGAGAAATCTTAGAAACGATAAACTCTTGATGTGCTTTTATCTCATACTTTGAGTAATTGATCTATGTTAGACTCGTAAGCACTTAATTATGGTTCTTAGCAGTGAAAACCTGAGTAATTAGCAAAGTGACTAGTTGAAGAAATTGTAGGTCGGTGAATGACCATTTACCTAAATGTCTATCCTGATTTGCTTGTGTTATGATGTGTGGTATGGTTGAAAATGAAAAAAGAAAGAAAGCGGTCTCTAAAGAAAAGAATTAAACCACTTATAACCGATAAGCGTGAAGCTACCCATGGGCGAGTATTAGGACCACCATGAGGAGAAATGCTACCTTAAAGGGTAGGTGTGTTGAAAGAAAAGAAAGAAAGAAAAAAAAGAAAAAGAAAAGAAAAGAAAAGAAAAAAAGAAGAAGTTCAAAATGAAAAGAAAAAAGAGCGAGACAAAAGAAAAAGAAAACCATACCACATTGAGCTAGGAAAAGCAATTGCAGAGCATAATTGAGACATCTAGGTTGGTTTGACCCATCGATCCCGATTTTTGAAACGAAATCATTGAGTTGGTTTACTTAAGGATCAAGCTATGAAAGAACGTTTGCACACACACACTTTGAATCTGGCTTATATCATTTATTCAAAGACTTGGATTTGAGTTGCATTGAGTGTTTTGAAGGTTATCTGGTCTCATTACTGAGCATTCTTTGAGGACAATGATATGTGTAACTATTGGGACTATTTCGTAGCATGTGATATAATATGATGATATAGAATGCCATATCATGTGGTCCACCTTGACCTAATGCAAGCAGCGGAGAGCAGAAAGCTAAATCAAGACTGGGGGCGACCAGTCTACCACCCCGCAAATAAGGGATATAACACGAACTTGAGCCATGAAGACAAAAGTGAACTGAGCAATCACCAGAAAAGAACCGGCCGAAGGAAATTATAAGAAGACCCAGGGGGCGACCAAAGAATTTTATATGTAAATGGCACCAAAGAGCACAAGGAAGGCCTAACCCCTCGGAATAGGAATTACATCCATACATACATCCATACATATCACATACATGTAATTTTTGTTTTGTATTCGCATGTTTTTTTGAAGTAAGAAAAGGAAAAAGCGGCAAAGACAAACTCAATTCGGGAACAAGACTCAGGGTCACAGCGCCTCGCCATCAATCTCAACTCAAGTAACGGTTCAAAAATGAAGCATCTCTCATCAGTAACGGTTAAAAAATGAGCCATCTCTCATCAGTAACGATTCGAAAATGGACCATCTCATCAAGTAACGGTTAAAAAATGAGCCATCTCCCATCAAGTAACGGTTCAAAAATGAGCCACATCCCATCAGTAACGGTTCGAAAATGGACCATCTAATCAGTAACGGTTCGAAAATGGACCATATCATCAGTAACGGTTCGGAAATGGACCAATATCACATCAGACGCCGAAAATGGCACTCCGAAAATGGAGCACGGTTCGAAAATGGACCACTATCACATCAGACGCCGAAAATGGCACTCCGAAAATGGAGCACGGTTCGGAAATGGACCACTATCACATCAGACGCCGAAAATGGCACTCCGAAAATGGAGCACGGTTCGGAAATGGACCAATATCACATCAGACGCCGAAAATGGCACTCCGAAAATGGAGCACGGTTCGGAAATGGACCACTATCACATCAGACGCCGAAAATGGCACTCCGAAAATGGAGCACGATTCAGAAATGGACCACTATCACATCAGACGCCTAAAATGGCACTCTAAAAATGGAGCACAGTTCGGAAATGGACAACTATCGCAATCGCGACACTTCGGAAATGAGGTTTAGCATGTCAAAAATGGCACTCCAGAAATGGAGAACAATTTGGAAATGGATCATAATCTCAACTCAGTAACGGTTCGAAAATGGACCACCTCTCATCAGTTCAGTTCGGTAGTGATTCCTAGAGATCGTAACATCTTACAGGGATGAACTTCGAGGTCGCAGCACCTCAACACCACATCAACTCAGTTCAAAGCAGCAGGCAAGTCAGGTGGCAGCTGGCGAGCCAGGTAAGTAAAAATGCATTGCATAACTTTGATAAGATTGTCACTATTATACACTGCACAATTCCCATCAAAGTGAGGGTGACTGTAGGCACTATATTTTTGCATGTAAGACCCAATGATGAGTCTCGTACGGAGGCACTCCTCTTTAAGTTTTGGAAGTCGCGGGAAACGGACGTCAGAAGGGAAAAGTCAGAAATCCATATCTTGTTGGACTAAATTCATTTGCTTAGCTGTGGGGTTTGTGTTGGACAGTTATGACCCATAGCGTCACTATTTGTACAGATCATGGTGTTGTTGTACAAATTAACTATGTGACAAAGGAAATTGCTCTCTTATCATTTGTTATTAGATCACCAAGATGTATAAATGATAGGAGGTCCTTGTGATTAGTACCTGGATTGAGATGATATGAGACACTATCAATCCGCGAAGGTTTAATCATTAAATATCCCTAGTCAGAGCATTATCGAGATTGGACATCGATAATGCGTAAAAGACTAATATTACACTTGTGCGCGTTGTGATGGCATAACATCATAGTTCTCATATATTTGGGTATATGATACTCATGCAAGTGTAGTAGGAGGTTGTGTTTTACCGATGGTACGGAAAATAACTTCGCTCTGGATAGACCCCTCAGAATTCCATTGGTAGTATGACTATGTGTCTATGGAAGTCCGAAATCAGGGTAGGTGTATTTGGTCTTAACTTGAGACTTGCACCGCTAATACTTGCGACAATCAATATACTTTGGTTTTAGGTCGTCCAGGGATTTAACAGGTTCTGTGTACGCCTCTGCTGGGTATATTGAGAATCATAGTGTGTTGGGTGTGATGTCGAGACGAAAGTATCACTCCAGTCATAGTGGAGATGATGGTCACGAATGATACGGAACTAGTGCTCTTATGTACTGCAGTCATCGGGATAGAATGACTAGGTCATGTTTATCCGATTATAGAGACTAGTTACCAGAGATCCAATATGTGCTTCGTAGGGGGTATACACAATTTTAGCCCCAGGCCTAGCATGTGACATCCGATACTGGATCGAGATACGCAATACTACGTATACTACGCCTGATATATATCACATATTCCTATAAGGATATTTCTGGAGAATTGGGTAGGCATGGCGCTTTGCTAGAAGCCAACCTTGTCTTGTAAATCGGTACAAACGTAGTACTAGGTACTTACGTGTTCGGATAGTCCGACAACCGGATTTACTGCCAACATATCCGGGGATCTCATGGGTCGCTTCCCGAAGATTCACCGATGACGTATGACTCGCACTTTAATTAATCTGGGATTAATTAGACGAGAGAGAAAATTAATCTGGGATTAATTACAGAGATATTTTATCTGGGATAAAATATTAATTAAAGAGAGATAACGATTAATTTGGAATTAATCGATAAAATAATATATTTGATACATTATACGAAATTGGATTACGACGCGAAATTAAAATTAGATTTTAATTCGGGCGAACGAGTTAATTTAGAATTAATTCGTTAGCGACGTGAATAGTGATTTCGCTAGGCATAATCTTTTAATTACGTCGCAACGGAAAATTCGTTAATTTGGAATTAGCGAACCCAAGCCCAAGAGTGTTTGCGGAACCATTCGCATTTAGAATCGAAGTGGGACCCGCAAGTCACATTTAGCGTCACATCAATCATCAACCAAGTGATAGATGTCTTTCACTTTGAGTGATTGACACCATGTCACTATTCATGATTGATGGTGGTAGTTGGCAAGCTTTAATGCTTGACTTTTGGAAAGAGAAAATTGGTAATTAATTTTGGAAATTGAATTTGTGTATTAGATACACAAACCTACCACTCAACCAAAAGCACTCTCTCTTCCTCACTTCATCTCTCTCACACGCCCAATGGGCTGAAATTCTCTTCTGTTTTCTGCCTCACTGCCGAGAATAAGGAGAAGTTCCAAGGTGATTTTTGCGGCAAAAATCACCAAGTGCTAGCACACAATCGGAGTCACGCGAAGGTGATAGGGAACCACACATGTGAGCATGGAATTTCAACACAAAGCTTGGAGCTTGATGGAGATCCATGGCCGAATTGGAGGAGCTAAAACTGCAGTTCGCCGTGACACCTATGAGGGTTCAAAGGGCTTAAAAAGTTTTATTCTTCGCCGCATCACCTCAACCGATCATTGTGAGTATTCCGCAACTCCTTTATGTATTCGCATATGTTTCTTGCTTGTTATTCGATCCTCGGGACCGTAGAAAACTCCAACAGTTCGCTCATTGGATATCTGTTTTAAAACACACCTTGACCCAAAACCCCCGCAAGCCACACATCATTGGCCCAAAACCCCCGCAACACACACCAAGCCCACCAAAAAGAACCAAACCCACGTCAAAAGCCTCTAATTCACGCCCAAAGAATTCCAAAATAACAAATTCACACATTAAACACATGTTGAAATCAAGCCAAATCACCTTCCCAAATTAAAAGATTCAAATCAAATCTCATCAATCACCTTCCTAATTAAATTAAATCACATTCCTAAACTAAATAAAATAAAATCAAATCAAATCAAATTACCTTCCTAATTTGGAGAGATTCTTTCCTTATGACACACAAATTAAACATCCTCTCATAATTACACAATATTCTTTCCTTTTTCACAATAGGATAACCCCAACCCTTGCCTATAAAAAGAAGCATAAACCAACCCTTCACACCTCTGGCTCATTCTCACAAAAAAACACATCAAATAAACCCTAAACTCTCGGCATCATCTCTTTCACCCCACGGTTCTCTCTCTCTGCACAAACACAAGAAAACCCTAATCCCTCATCAGCCATCTCACGCCTCTCATCAAGGTACACACCAACAACAACAAACAGAACCATTAAACCCTAATCCTCACGCCACTCCTTCTCTCTGCCCTCTCGCCAGTAACGACCAGCAACCAACCCTGACTTTGAAATGAAACCAACAAACCAACCCGTCACGCCCAGTTTCCCTTTCTCGCATAGCCACAAGGAAAACAGCCACACTCTCGACTCAAGGCCCTCCACCGATTTAACCCTTCATACGCACATGTGAAACTCAACTCCCACATCGACCACAAATACACAGCCAATAAACTCTTCACCAACCCAGCTCCACGCCACAAACAAACAATAAACTATAGCCTCACATGCCAAGCACAATTACGTGAACCACACTAGGACGAATCAGAAAGCCTTACGCCAAAACCACTAGCAGCCCTTGTGTCCCTCTCTCCTCTCTCCACGCACTCATAGCAACAATAAGCCATCCATATGTTGGATAATATGACCCATAGCGTCACTATTTGTACAGATCACGGTGTTGTTGTACAAATTAACTATGTGACAAGGAAATTGCACTCTCATCATTTGTGATTAGATCACCATAGATATATAAATGAGGAGAGGTCCATATGATTAGTTCCTGGATTGAGAATGATATGAGACAGTATCAGTCCACGAAGGATTAATCATTAAATATCCCTAGCCGGAGTATTATCGAGACAGGACATCGATAATGCGGAATAGGCTAGTATTGCACTTGTGCGCGTTGTGAGGGCACAACGACATAGTTCTCATATATTTAAGTATTGGATACTTATGCAAGTGCGATAGGAGGTTGTGTTTCACCGATGGTACGGGAAACAGCTTCGCTCTGGATAGACCCCTCGGAATCCCATTGGTATTATGACTATGTGTCTATGGGAGTCCGACATCAGGGTAGGTGTATTGGTCTTAACCTGAGACTTGCACCTCTAATGCTTACGACAATCAATATACTTTAGTTGAGGTCGTCTAGGACTCTAACCGGTTCTATGTACGCCAACTGCTGGGTATATTGAGAATCTGTAGAGTATTGGGTGTGATGTCAAGACAGAAGTATCACTTCAGTCATAGTGGAGATGATGTCACGCATGATACGGTATTAGTGCTCTTAAGTGTTGCGCAACCATCGGGATATTATGACTAGGTCATGCATATCCGATTATAGAGACTAGTTACCAGACATCCGACATGTGCTTCGGACGGGGCAGACACTTATCCAGCCCCAGCCCTAGCACGTGACTATCCGATACTGGGCCGATATACACAATACTTGGTATACTACGCTTGATACAGATCTTAAATATTCTTAGATGAATATGACCGGAGAATTGGGTAGACTTCGTGCTTTGCTAGAAGCCGATTGTGTCTCGTAAATCGGTGTAGAACGTAGTACTTGGTACGTACGTGATTCGGATACTCCGACGACCGTATTTACTACCGAATTATCCGGGGATCTCATGGGTCGCTTCCCAAAGATTCACCGATGACGTATGACTCGCACTTATATTAATCTGGGATTAATAAGATGAGAGAGAAAATTAATCTGGGATTAATTATGGAGATATTTTATCTGGGATAAAATATCATTAAAGAGAGAGAACGATTAATTTGGAATTAATCGAAGAATTAATATATTTGATATATTAAACGAAATTAGATTTCGACGCGGAATTAAAATTAGATTTTAATTCGGGCGAGCGAATTAATTTAGAATTAATTCGTTAGCGACGTGAATGGTGATTTCGCTAGGCGTAATCATTTAATTACGACGCGACGGAAAATTCGTTAATTTAGAATTAGCGAATCCGAGCCCGAGATTATTTACGAGCGCATTCGCATTTCGAATTCGAGCGCGGCTCGTCAAATCAAGCGTCAAATCGCTAGTCGCATCAAGCGTCAAATCACTTGTCACTTTGAGTGATGTGACTTGACAAGATTGATTGATGTGATTGATGGTGATTGATAGAGGTAGTTGAAGCATTTAAATGCTTGACTTTTTCAAATGAAAAGTGGATATGGTTTATTAATTTTTGAAATAATATAAACCTAGTACACTTTTTACATTTTTTTAACAACTCTCTCTCTCTCTTTACGTTTTGGAAACACATTTCTTCCTCTCATCTCACGCCATTTTCTGGTTCAAAATGGGCAGTGAACTGCCGTGAAGAATCAAGAGAAAATGGAGGTAAGCAAGTGGTTTTGTGGCAAAACAAGAGTGCTAGCACACTCCGGGATCAATGCGAAGGTGATAGGGAAGTCCCCCATGAGTCGAGAACCATTTCGGAAAGCTTGGAGCTTGATTTTGGTGACCAAAACAGAACATTGGAGGCCATGACAGTGAACAAACGTGAGCAGTGGCAGTGGGCAGTGAAGTGCGAATTTTGTTGCCCAAATCGTCTCTCAACCGCTCGATGTAAGTATTCCGCAACTTCGTCGTTGTATTCGCTTGTGTTTCATGCTTAGATTTGATCTTGGGACCTATAGAAAATCCAACACCATATCCATGTGAATCAAAAACCAAAAATAAACAACCACAGCCACAATAGCCCCCTCATTCACCGTAAAAACCCCATGAAAACACAGCCCCTGACCACCAAAACAGCCCATGACCACCAAAACAGCCCCTGAAACACAGCCCCTGACCACCGAAAACAGCCCCTGACCACAAAAAAACCCCTGAAATAGTCCAGATTTTGCCGCAAAACTGCACCCAGAAACTGCCTTATATTACCGAAGAAACTGCCCAGTAAAACCACACAAACCGCAGCCCCGGCAACCCATATTACCGCAAAATAGTAAGCCAAGACCGTGACCAGAAACAGTAGCAAAACAGAGTAAAACAGCAGCCCACAGCGAGGCAATGAAGGAAAACAATGAATCAGTAAATTGGAACAGTTGCGAAGCATCAACCCTTCCGACAACCGCGTAGCGCACTTCTAAGAGACGACTTAAGAGGTTAGACCTGAGGGCACCCCTTTTTTATTCTCCTTTATTTTTTATATATTTTCTTATTTTACTTCGCTTGACTATTGTGGATTGCTGCATGATATGACCTTCGAATGAATGAAATATGTGTTCTCTCTTGCGGTATATCGAATGGAAACCTAGACGTAAATTCTGTAGTCGAATCCGAATGGACGGTAGTGCGGTTTGTACTTGGGAAACAACTCCACTTACTACTCGAAAGACACACATATTTTGTTCCATCCAACCTTGTGTTTGAGCATGATTAGGTTGTTTAGTATGTTATTTTTTATGCATGATTAGGTTGTTAGTATTTTATTTTTTATGCATGATTAGGTTGTTTAGTATGTTATTTTTTATGCATGATTAGTTGATTATTTCCAAGCATGATTTAGTTATTTCTTTCGTATTAGAACTTGATTATGTCTCTTCTAAGTTTATGTTAAGATTATTATTTATTTACATTGCCATACTTAGCGATTTAATGTATGCATGAGATTGTGTGCTTGCCGTTATTCTGACTTACTTTCGTGCATGCAAACTTAGATATAGGTCATATGCAAACTTAGGTGTAGGTTATTGTTGCGTAGACTCGGTTATATTATTACATAAATCCGTTCATTACAAGTGGCATAAGTAAGGGACCATTCCGAACCCAACGGTTTGAGGTCTTCCCTTGCGAGGGGTGAGTGTGGCCTTAAATTATTTTCCCAGTTCACACTAGGTGGCGACTCCATTTTATTTCTCCAGTTTTATTCCCCCGTGGGCTTCTCCGTACTCCCAACTAGGCTGCGAGCCTGGAACAACATCTCTGATTTCTGTGTCCTACAGTGGTGAAATGTTTTATTGTTAGAAAAAAATAGGGGGACCTCATGTTTTATATTCAGGTATCAGAAACGCGTCGCAGTGTGAAATGGTCTGCGTCTCGACGTCCAGCCTTAAAAATTAGGGATTTGGATTTTATAATTTTACGTCGTGACGCGTAGTATTTTACGTTGCTACACATAAATTGCTCCAAGTTTCTGTCTCATTTTTGAATTTTGGAATGTCGCGATGCCCATGGTGTGCGTCTGGACACAAAAGCCTTTATCTACTGGTCATATTTGAGTTATGCGGAGTGTGTTATGGGTGTCTGTTCCTGCATAACTTGACATGCAATTTGTTAACATGCAATTAGACATACAAAAAAATAAAAAAAATGAACAAAAATAAATAATTGAGTGGTTATCTCCTCACTAACGTTAATTTTAATGTCTTCAGCCAGACGTAACTGCCTAGGTTGTTATGTTGGGTCTGCTAGTGAGACAGAGGATTTTTGACACTCAATGGGTCCCCCCAATAATGTCTGAATCTTTGATTGTTGACTTTAAAAGTGCAATTGGAGTTAGGATCAGGTAGTTCAACTGCCTCGTACAAGGACACCCGGGTAATCACAAATAGACCTGATCACCACGACTTTAGCTTTCCAAGGAATAATTTGAGCCTCGAGTTATATAATAAAACATGTTGCCCTAGCTCAAGCTGTGGTCTCATAATTTTATAATCATGCCACTTCTTTGTATTTTCTTTGTATAACTTGGCATCTTCATATGTATGGAGACGAAATTCATCCAATTCATTCAGTTAGAGCAACTATTGTTTGTTAGTCAAAATTTAACCTTGTTAATGCCTAGTATGTTTTATGCTCTAGCTCTACAGGAAAATGGCTTGCCTTTCCAAACACTAGTTGATAAGATGATATTCCAATGGGAGTCTTGTTGGCAGTCATGTACGCCCACAGTGCATCATCTAGTTTTCTGGACCAGTCCTTCCGCGTCGAGCCAAAACTATGCTTCAGAATTCATTTTATTTCTCTGTTGGACACATCAACTCTGCCATTTATTTATAGATGATGTGTAGTGACAACCTTATGAGTAACTTCATATTTTGAAAGAAACGCTTCAAAATATTTGTTGTAGAAGTGTGTGCCTCCATCATTAAGATTGCTTGCGGGGTTCCAAAGTGGGTAAAAATATTATTTTTGAGGAATTGTAATACCATAATGGAATAATTAGATGGCAACGTTGTTGCTTCCAAACACTTGGATACATAATCCACTGCTACCAATATATAGAGATTTTCATGTGAATGAACAAATGGCCTCATAAATTTGATCCCCCAAACGTCAAAAAATTCGACCTCTATGATGCTTTGGAGAGGTCATTCATTTCTTTTGTAGATATTTCCCGTCCTCTCGCACCTGTCACATTGAATAGCAAACTTGTAAGCATATTTAAATAAGGTAGGCCAGAACAAACCTGATTGCAGTACTTTGGTTGTTGTCTTCTCTCTACCAAAATAGCCTTCATATGCATAAGAGTGGCAGTGCTGAAAGACGATGTTTGTCCCCTCTTAGGGTAGACATAGCCACAATAACTGACCGACATATTTATTAAACAAATAGGGCTCATCCCTAATATAATGCTTCACTTCATTGAAAAACTTATTTCTCTCCTAGTGAATCCATTCCATTGGCCATTTTCCAGAGACAATATAATTTACATAGTCAGCATACCATGATACTTCCTTATGCGTGGTTACAAATAACTGCTCGTCTGTGAAATTCTCATTAATGGTCATCTCATCACCAATTGTATCTCAATTTTCAAGTCGTGACATGTGATCCACTACTTGATTTTTCATCTCATTCCTATCTCGGATTTCCAATTCAAATTCTTAAAATAGTAGCACCCATCTAATCAGTCTTAGCTTGGCATCTTATTTAGCTATAATGTACTTGATGGCAGAATGATTTGTATATACTATCACCCTCGTGGCTATCAAATATGGGCGTAACTTATCAAATGCAAAGACTACGGCCGGCATCTCCTTCTAATTAATGGTATAATTTTGTTATGCCTCATTTAATGTCTTGCTAGCGTAGTAGATGGTGTGAAATACCTTCCCCTGTGTTGGCCTAGAACTGCCTCCACAACATAGTCGATGGAGTCACACATTACCTTAAGTGGTAATTGTCAATTTGGTGCCACAATGTGTTGGAGTTGGTGCTTGGAGCGCCAATCCGAATAATATATTGTACATTATATTTTATTATTTATTAATATAATAACTATATTTCATTTCAACCTTGTTAATGGTAATGCCATTATACATATTAGATTGATATATAAATATGATGAGAATGACATTGACCTTAGAATAGTCATGTAGTAATACTGGACACTGGGTGGTCTGACATTGAGATATTATTACTATTATAAACTATTTTTAAAGTAAATATTCATAGTCGTTGGTTTCGTAATACGGTCGAATTCCTATAATCTAGATACTAGCACATGTCGTATATTGGAGCTGGAGTTTCAATGGTTTAACCCAATATACTAATCTCATATAGACATGTGGGTATTCGTTGAAGCGAATTTTGAATGAATCACATGTGATTCCTAATAGTTTGAAGTACACACCACCGTCAATAGGAATCTCCTCGAGTCAAATAACATATGTGATCCTTTGACTATAGGATAACATTGATTTTGTGTGTGATCCTCAACACTTTGATGCCATATATGTCAGATACCTTTCATAGTGTGATCGTTAGATGTTCGTTGGGTGTGGATCGATGCACTCGTTAATCAAGTGCGTATCAAGATAAGATCAGTTGGCCCGTATGTGTACCAAAAGGGGTTTAGGTATCCATATGAGTAAGTCACGATTTTTAAGACTTTGGGCAAGGCCGATCACCTATGGTTGATCGCATATATCAAAAATTGTGTTATGATTAGTTGTAAAGAATCATGGATATATCGACAATATGAAATGTGTGCCTTGGAAACTTGACGGTATAATCTATATTTCCTAAGCACAATTCGGATCACCTACGAGACAGGGATTGTTAAAAATATATGATGGCCTCGACTTGTATAGTTTAGAAAGGTTGTTCGTGTTTTTCGCGAATTCGGAGGTGGCCGAATTACGTACATATAAGATAGGCTTATATGACGAATGTTTATAGACTTAGAAAGTCCCACGATATGAAGTGTACTCGTTGAGCGATTGGGTACCTGATAATGTTTAATAATAAATAATATTTGATATTATAATTATCAATTAAAATAATTAAGTATTATTAGATAACATTAATTATTTACTTTGACCCAATTGGATTAATCCAAAATCACACAAGGGCTATGTTGTAATTTCATAAATATCTCTACCATTAGAGGATATTTTGGTAATTATAAATATGTAATAATAGGTGTACTTAACTTGATTCAATTGAATTAAATAAAAGTGGTAGACATGGAACTAATTGATTGGATAGACTTTTGTCCTGATTTAATTGGATTAAATCAAAATGGTAGACAAAGGTGATTAGTCACACCTAATTATACATATTTGGACAAAATGAATTAAGGCCACATAAAAATTTATTAGAACTTTAATTAATTAAAAATTACATAAGCTTCACTATAAAATGCAAGCTTGAGCAAGTTCTTAATTAAGCTTAAGAACGTTAAACTTGAGAAAGTTAAAACAACCAAGAATTAGAGATATTAGCTTAAGTAAAAGAAATGTTTATAAAAGCTTTGGAAGTTCTCCAAAACATTTCAATAATGAGAAGAAGATTGGATCTTAGAATCAAGCTTGCTAGTTTTGAAAGTTCTCTACAACATTTCAACAATGAGAAGAAGATTGGATTTTGGAATCAAGCTTACTAGGTAAGTTTGATTTTCTTTAAAGTTATGTTTTCATTAGTGAGTTGTTTTCATTAATGAAGCATATAGTGATGTATTATGTATTGAATACATAATAACATAGCTTAATGTTGAAATTATGCTAATGAATTGTGTATGGATGCTTTGGAAGCATAAACATGATATGCTTGTAATTGGGTCAAATATTTATGTTGAACATAAACATAAAATTAGAGTTTGAAACTCTAGATGAAAGCTTGGAGCAACGACTACCATTCTAGAATCACTTGACCACCATTGAGTGACCTAGAAATTTCTAATGAGTCATTTCATTGTGAGATTCTATTTTAGTTTGTGTTTTGATTCAAAATATATATATATATATATATATGTTTGTTGTATAACACGTGTTGAGGTTAGTTTTGAAATTAAAATTACTTTGGGTGTTATTTATTTTTTAACAAGTGTATAAGGTCTTATTATAAATAAATAATGAAGAACAGGGCCTGCTGCGATGTAGCGCAGCATGTTACGCTACAACGCAGCATGTGCAGCTATGTGTCATGATGCGCAAGCAATATTCTTTGCATGCTACTTGTGTGCATGCACATGGATGGCCTGAGCGGTGCACGCTCTCTTCATTTTTTCTCGTTTTGTTTTTTTCGGACTCTGATTCACCCCCGATTTTTTTCTATACACTTGTAATGGAATATAGTATTTTATAAAATACTTAAAAATACACCTATGCTCAATTACTATAGGTTAGACCCACTACCGCTGTGTGGGACACCGATCTGACCTAGGGGTCCCACAACTACCCCAACACAATGATCAGTGCAGTGACCAACTTTTCCTTTAGAATATCATAAGTGGCATAACATTCTAGGTTGAATTTGAATTGCATGTCCTTCTCCAGAAAATAATAAAGTGGTTTGGATATCTTGGAGAATTTTTTATGAACCGTCTCTAGAATTATACATAGCCTAGAAAACTTCGAACACCTGTTATTGAAATTGGTGATGGTAGCTTCTCAATTGTCGTAATTTTTGACTTATCCACCTCAATGCCCTTATGAGAGATCTGGTTTCCCAATACAATGCCCTCATACACCATGAAGTGACGCTTTTCCAGTTGAGCAATAGATTATTTTCTTCGCATCTCTTAAGTATTTGGCTCAAATTGTCCAAATAACTGTAAAAGAAATCACCAAACACCAAAACAATATCCATAAACACCTCCATATTTTGCTTAATAATGCTTAGGGTTTCTAAACACTTATAGATCCACTCTATATGGGCATTCACAACTGTATTGGACTCTAACTCATGGACCCCTGCTGCTCATTGAAGCATACTTCTCTCAGTAGGCCATAAAGAGTTGTTATTAACCATTTATTCCAGCAACGCCCATGCTTCATTCTCTCGTTTAACCATTAAAGCACCTACAGCCGCTGTATCTTTTATGGTTTTAAGCATTTCGTTGAGCCCATTGTAGAAGGTTTAGACTTGCAGCCACTTTGTAATCTCATAGGCGGGGCACATTTAGAGCAAGTTCTTGTATCTCTCCCACACTTCATAGAGGGACTCTGAATCATACTGTATTAAAGACATGATGTCATTCCTCAACTTAGCCATCCTAGATGGCGAAAAAATATTTGGTTAGAAATTTGGTGGCCAAGTCTGCGCAAGTCATAATTGACCCGCTAGTAGTGAGTGGAGCCATGCTTTCGCTCTATCCTTCAAGGAGTATGGGAACATTCGAAGACGAACTGCCTCTTTTACCCCTCTGTTATAGTTGAATGTGATGTAGACTTCTAGGAAGCTACTTCTCTGAGTATTGGGATCATCATTTGGGCCACCTCCAAACTGTACCGACTGCTGTATCATCTGAATATACATTTTGATATATTATGTATTAGCTTGCAAATGAGGTATGGCGATATAGGAAATCAATTCGCTACCATCAAAATCGTCATGCCCCGAATGGGAATTGATGGTGCCGTATCTAAGGGATCAGACCGATGATTATTCATGATGAGCTGTGAGTCTTGGCTTTGTTGCTTGTCCTTTCTCAACTGACGGAGAATCTTTTCGATTTCTGAGCCAAGATGGAAGAGTTCACAGCTTCGAATTCTTCTCATATACCCGCTCAACAATGTGAAATATGATTAAAAAAATAAAAGTGTTTAGGTAAGCAAGTAAAGTATTTAGTCCTAATATTAATGATGAAATATAAAATAAGTCCCTGAAAACAACGTCAAAAACTTGATCGTGATTTTTATAAGTTACGCAAGCGCACGTATCGTTCAAGTAATATAGTGACTAAAGAGTTGATGGCGAACCCACAATGACTTATTATCCACTCTACTAAATATTAAGACTATTAATCAACGGTTATCTAAACGAAATTTAATTTAGATTTTAATGAAACTTAAATTGAAACTAAGAGAAAAATAAAATTAAAGACAGTGAGTTACAAACAATGACAGACAAACATCTGGCGTAACAAATCCACCCAATATTATCTGAAAGATGAATTGATATTCTTATACTTGTGTAATAAATTAACTTATTAACCTAGAACACGAAAATATCCGCAAGCCTCTTTCGATGGTCATGTAAAAATATTCTAAATAAAACAATTAACTATATGTCTATGTTAACTAACTTAAACTAAATTCACTAAGATCAAGTTCCAATTATGGTTACACACGCCCTACAAGTATATTTCTATCTTGAAAGGAAATCCATTAGATGAGATCGTGAGTTATTGAACCTAAGGTTAAATATATAATTCATTTTTCAAGTTCAAACAAGAATCTTATTGGTGATCAAGCAATAAGAAACATTAAGCATAAAGTTCAATAAACAAGCCAATAAATTACACAAGATATAGGAAACATCAATTATACAAAATTAACATATTGGTTATCATCACAACTCTATACTAAGGTTTTAGTTACAACACATGGTAGACAACATTAAAGGAATAATCAAAATTAAACAAGACATCATGAAAGAAAAGATAAGAAGGAACTCTATCGAAATCGGTAGTCTTTTGCTTTCTGATGCTGAGTCTCTGCTTTGTGCTTGCTTGATGTGCTTCATTTTCTCTCCAAAAGTCTCTTTAAGCCTTCAAAGGTATAATATTTAGGTTTAGAACCTGACTTGTTCATATATAGGGGCTAATAGGAGTTTTCCTTCTTAAGAAATATGAGTTCTTCACACATCAGGAATTGGGTCCGTGTCGCGACCCTGGCTACTTCAATTGGGCGTCGCGACACATAATAAAAATTATATTCTGCCTCAAAAATACACTAGGCTTCATTGTAACGTGAAGCCTGAGGTATGGAATGTAGCCCGATTTTGTTCCATTTTGCTGATTCATCGCTCGATAAGTTTGCTTTAGTTGTAATTTTATCTGGACCTACAAAACATACCCAAAACACATCAAACGTGACTGATAACCCTTCAGACATAGCCCAAAAAGCAAAAACGCAGTAAGTATTTCACAATGTTATGAATAATTTTATTGGTCAATAATTGCTTGGTTCTGTGTATTTTAATCTGTCATATGCAGTTATCTTGAAGGATATAATGAAGCTGTTGCATTGGCTTCAAATGAAGAAGAAAAGAAGAGAACAAGTGGAGATGCAGATTTGGTAAATAAAAATGATCAAAGTCTTTAGTTCAACAACACTAAGAAGAGTGTAAAACTCGTGTAAAGAAAAAGTCGAAGATGTAGCCAAAAAAAGAAGACTGGGTAGGCCAACATCCATGGAAGCCTTGGGATCACGAGAAATACATGGTTACTAAGAGACAAAGTATCAAATTAGATTCCGAAAATATGTCTGAATGTCTGTTTTCCCAATTTTATTCAGGGAATTTCCATAGGAGCTTCTTTTAGTTCATGGATGGGCAACTAATGTAAGATTATGGACTGTAATGTTGGCCCAAATGTAGTTTTAGAAGGTTCTTGACACACTCACAAAGTGGTTCTTTACTCACAAGTATAAGAATGTAGAAATAATAAAATAGCCCGGTAAGTCCGGGGTCGATCCACAAGAAATAAATTTAATAGGATAAAATAATAATCCAACTAATAAAATAAAAACAATAAAGTAAAATATTAGGGTTAGGGGATCCACTCTTAATATTTCAAATATAAATAATTTTTACTTTTTATAAAATATAAATTATAATTAATATATAATTTTCGCCAATCTAAACACGTAAATATTTTCCAAGTCCGATTTGAATCTATCTGCCACGCCCTTTTAGGTTTCTAGGTCTTAGAATTCAGATTTCATGTTCATTTTCCTATTGAGTATCCAAAGCAGTATTTTACATACACAATAAACAAAAAACACAAAAAAATATAAAATATAAATTTAATTATTATTTAACAAATGTGCTAAATTAAGGGGATTAATGAAACTATAAGTGTAAAATGATTAAATTTGCTTTTAATAAATGTGCATTTTTAGTGTTCATCGCACCCCTAACCGGCTTATTATTAGTCCCTAGTAATTTAAGGGAAAACTAAAAAGGAAAAAAATTCTTATCCAAATTAGTAATTGTTTTCGTTCTTTATAAATTATCAAATAAGTAAATCTTCCTAGACATTTTACCATTTTCCATACACACATGAGACAAAGTATCAATCAATTTATTATGCCCACAATATTCATAGGTCTTGTTGACAAAAGAGTAAAATTTTTGTTCTAAAGTTAAGAATTTACACCTTTTTGGCAATGATAACTTATTTATATACAAAAAAATATATTTTTTGAATAATAAATTTTCAACCCTTGTAACGAGCTTTGGGTCAGTGACTCACAAACCAGTTGGCTTTGGGGCACTAGGTGTTAAGATACCCCTGCAGACTTAATTGTTCGGATCTCAGAGGACAAAAAGAAAAGCGTATGATTTTCTTAAGCTTTTTCCTTAACCTAATTAACGAGTTTTGGGTCATTGACTACCAGACCAATTGATCTTAGGATACTAAGTGTTAAAACACCCCTATGGACTTAATTGCTCGAGTTAGAGATGCTACGAAATTTAACTTATTCACACTTTTTTTTCACTTTTTTAAAAACTCAAGCTCTACCGTTTTACACGAACAATCATTTCTTGCTGATGCAAGATGTCCGGTTACTAAGTACAAGCTTGGTTAGTATTTTTTTAATTTTTTTTTTTTAAATAAAAATATAAACTCTATTGCTTTTAGGTGCTGCCTCCAACAAATTAGAGAGCTGAATATTACAAAATTTCCACTTACAACCCATGATCATATGTTACCATGTATGTTGATAATACTTGTCAAATGAGCATATGCAAGTCAAATTCAAATAATTTTATGGAGAATTCACTAATTTAAATAATTTAAAAGGAAATGAAAAAAATAACTTGTTAAGAAATGACATAAAAATAATTTTTATTTTTATTTTTTTACACATAAAATAAAATATTTTTTTATTTTTTTTTAAAAAAAATAAAAATATTATAGTCAACTATCCCTTCCCCTAAACAAAATTGAGACATAACTTGATTCATGTGGTATTGATAATTGAATCTACAACACTGCTACTAAAAAGAAAAGTTATAGCTTAAAACAATAAAACAAATCAAAATAGTAAATTGAAATGTAATTGTGATTGTGGCTCACAGCTTCCTCTGATTTTACGTTCAGTAATGACTTGAATGCCCTCTATGGGTCTGAGATATGATTCTCATCTAATTTTCTTATAAATTGGTAAACATAGTATTTTAAAGTCAGATTCCCGAGACTATAATTTAGCAAGATTTTTTTTTTTACAAAATACATAAAACAACAAAACAAATTATAAAAGATTTTTTTAAACAACACAAAAGTGAAAAAAATACAATAATGTTAAATTATTATTCTATATATTAAATTTTATTCCACGGCAACGGCGCCGAAAACTTGACAGACTCACAAAGTGATTCATTAAGTAATAAAATAACCCGGTAAGTATGGGATGGATCCACAAATAATAAATTTCATAGGATAAAATAATAATTAAGCTAATAAAATAAAATACTAGGGTTAAAGGATCCACTCTTGATATTTCAGATATAAATAATTTTTACTTTTTATAAAATGTAAATTATAATTATTTCCCAATCAATTTATTTTATAATTATTCGGTATTAATTATGCCAACACAGGTAGTTCACCATGTCGATAATTAGTTCTGTCAAGGTAATAAATATGCTAAAACATATAAAATCAACTATAAAAGCGGTGATAATATTTATCTAGAACAAGTCCAGTTAGGTACTCAATTATGATAAATATATAAAACCAACCATATAGGCGGTATTGTATTGTTTATAATTAATCAAGATCTTTAATAGTTCACTCTCTCTCAGTTATGGGATTCAAGTATTATCTGTGCCAATCGAGATTGTGTACAGCTAGTCAAGAGTCCTCAATAAACTAGAAAGAGTATGAATTTTATCTGAGAAATTATATGTAACATCCTCAATCCGGGAGATACTACCAGCAAAGAATATGTCGTACTTATCTTATATAGGAACTCATGCATGATACTGATGCCCAACTCAACATCAAGATTTCATAATGCTTTACAGACTAAATACTCAAATTCACTACATAACTCAACTTTAGAAATAAACTCTTATAAGTCTTTACATGAATATTCTTTACTAACAAACAATATGATGCATGACATTTATTGACACTGACTTGACTGAACTTTGACTCAACCTGGTGGACTCAACACCCTAGTGACTGCCTTCAATATACATCCTCTCGAGCTCGTCCTCCGGGTATTCCTGCAAAATA
>SKCR01026788.1:0-60955 GCA_019454045.1 Zanthoxylum bungeanum | reverse complement strand
ACATCTAACTGAAACTTGATAATCAAGGGGAACAAATTCCCAGAAGGCAAATGGTCAAGTATTTATAATTTACACATCTCTAGAAAGAAAATTAAATCCTATAAACACTTTCAGCCTTCATGCTGATCTAAAATGGAGCCCCTATTGTTGATTTGCAGCTTGACAAATGAAAACCCTTAAGAAAATGTCTAAGCATTGCCCACAGAGTTACTTTTGTTAACACCTTGTAGATCCATAGGAGAATTACTGATGCTACCAACTGAACCAAGGGTCTGAGAGCTCAACTGTGGGCTAGCAGGACAAGCCTCTGGATTACCGGCACTCATGGCGTGGATTGCCCCCGAACTCATCTGTGGGCTCATTGGAGTTCTCTGACTCAATTGTTGTGGACTCAACTGCTGTTGTGGTTGCTGTGGCTGAGGTTGTTGGTTTAATTGTGGAAGTCCCATGGTTGATGGTGAGCCTACCTGTGGAGGGGAAACCACAGCCTGTAGAGGGGAAGCTGTTTCTTGCTGCGGCTGCTGCTGCTGTTGTGGCGGCTGCAATTGCTGCTGCTGTATTTGTTGTTGTTGCAACTGCTGCTGTAGTTGCTGATGCTGCTGTTGAAATTGCATCTGCTGTTGAAATTGCATCTGATGTTGCTGCTGTTGTTGATATTGCATCCCTGGCATCATCTTTGGCGGACCCATAGGCGCCATTGGCCCGATTGCCGTCCGTTGCATGGGGTTCATGTTAGCTCGGTTTAGAGTTTGGCCCAGCATTGATGAAAGACCAGTTGATCCTGGAAGCATCTGTCTTGCTCCAGAGATTCCAGCTATGCCAGACTGAGAGGGCCCCAACATGCCAGGTCGCATATTGAGTTTGGATCTCACAAAAGCAGCTTGTTCTGGAGTTAATTTTCCGGATCGCAGCTGCTGGGTTAGTGCATTGCTGAGGTTTGAAGCCTGGCTCAGATTCAGAGAGTTTTGACCCACATTACCCATATTAGATATAGGTGTCATAGGCGATGACATTCCTGTTCCTCCTATTCCCCGTGCACCTCCCATGCTCATGGTATTGCCCAGGCCTCCAAAGCCAACTGTGTTATTTCCCATGTTCCCCATACCCACCGCAGTTCCACGTCCCATCATCATTTTTCTTGGCATTTGTGTCTGCGCCTGTGGTTGCTGCTGCTGCTGCTGCTGCGATTGCAACATCTGAAGTGGGAGAGGGGAAGACTTATTGACCATGGCATTACCCAACTGCATGTTTGAATTCAAGTGTGAGAGTGTATTGGCACCAACCATCATTGGTGATCTCAGGAACTGCTGCTGCTGCGGCTGAATCAAGGAGGGTTGATTTTGTGGTTGCTGTGGCTGCGGTTGCTGTGGCAGCTGTTGAGCCTGGAGTGATGGCGATGGTTTTGTATCAAGCTGTTGTGGCCTTGCAGGCACTGAAACACCAGACAAGAGTCCTTGTGACATGTGTATGCCTTGAGGGTTTCCAGAGGGAAGCATCCTTGTGCCTGCTAGTACATTCTGAGGTGAGCTTAACGATGGATTACTGCTGTTGGTTGGCTTTGCAACTTCACCGGATGTCTGGCCAGAAACTGCTTCAGCACATTGCTGCATCTCAACTCCCATATTATTTGGGGGAGTTCCTGTGGTATTTGGTTGATTGCTTGGGGCAATATTCATGCGTGTTGGTTTTGCTTGAATACGATCTTCAATGAGATATCCATCACGTATCATCTGCATAAGCAAGCAACATAGCTTAGAAAAAGAGCAAAGATAACTTGTAAACTAAACCCCATATATATGTGTTTGTGTGAGGCCACATTGTGGTTTCCAGTTAGCTCAATTGGTCAAATCTCGATTAGAAACAATAGATCTCGAACCCGCTCACATTGATGTTTGTGGTTGGCGAATAGGCTATAACTGGGAAAAAAAGAAAAGAAAGAATGTGTGTGTGCGTGTATAGTCCTCTTTTGAGGGCATCCTCATTCTGCTAAAAGACAAAAAAAGGCCACACTGCAGAACATACCAGTGAGCAAAACTCCGCCGCAAGCAAATCTGCCCAGTTCTGTTACAGAAATTTAGTCAAATTCGTAAGTCCGGACATCACAAAAGCAAACTTGAGGATAAGTAGACTTAAAATAATAATTTTATGGGAATAAACAGGGTCTATGCTGCCACAAGACAATGTTGTTTCATAGACTCAAGTACAATGCCTATTATCATCAACCACCCGAAAGATTCTGGATCAATGTTTTTTTATCTCTGTTACTTCTTAATGAAGTAAAGAGGTGATTGACAGGGAATTTGAGAACAATCAAGTTAACGATGTAGAACAAGATTTTATAACGAAGTCGAAAAGATTAGAAAATGACCAGAAGAGGTGATTCCTAGGCATGCAACAATGCAAATATAAGCTATAATGATAAATGATGGAAGAGAATCGAGACAAGGTATATAAGTACAAGATTACATGATTCAATTTACTGAACGACGAGAAGGTTGACTGGATACTTGTACAGAACATATGTCAATTGCCCCATTTACCAAGGGACAAGCAATATCTAATCAATTCAACAAAGATTGAGGGATTATAGCTCTGCAGACAGAGATTTTCTGTAGCAAACTTACAGTATTGGGTAGTGTAGGAAGATAATCCTCAGCCGAAAGAATATCACCATCATCTACGTCTCCATAACAAAATGCTACAGTGCCGTCATTTGGCTTCTCCAACATTATCATTCTACTTCGCAACCGATGAACAACAGATACAACATTTCCTATGGAAGGAAAAAGGGAGTTTAAGACAAAAGAAAGACTTTATTGTTACTACAAAGGACCAGAAATCCAAATGCCAATAAAAAAACCACACCTTGAACCATTCGCTCTGGGTGTGCAAAATTTAAGACTCTCGTCTTGCAGTTATTCATGCTACCATTGACAATTGACTTTGACAATGGTCTTGCGTCATCTTTAAAATCCACATTATTGAAAGCATCAGAGACAAAAACTGTTAGATTTTGAATCGAATATGCACCAGGTTTCCTCACATGGAAGTCATCAACCTTTTTCTTTTTGGAATTCAATTGATACCTGAAATGACAACAAATGGAAGTACAGAAATATCAAGAAAAAATAATCATATTGTCACTCCTCATATGTAAAAACTCAGCGAATTGATAAGACATGATATATAAATAATTGGTGACAGCTCCCCTCCCCCGACTGATATTTGTAAATATATTATCAGTTCCAGTTTCTCGAACCTTTAGTGTCTCATTTGGGCACAGGAAAACTAAACATAATTTCTACAATGTAGTCAATTGACAGGAAATTACTACCATAACTGAAACATCTAGTCTCTGATGAGTGATGACCAACAGTCTATGCAATCAGAATAAAACTAGAATCAAAAGCTGAATACATATCAAAGGAAACCATAACTTTTAATGCAACGATAGTCTAATCAAGCATTATACCTTGCGGTCACCATTTCTATCTTTGAGAATCTTTCAAGCATAGATTGATCAGCCAAAGGCGGGGTTCCCACAGAAGGACTATTTGCATTCAGTGGAACACTCATATTACTAACACTAGCAGGAGACCCAACTCCGCTGATTGCTGGGGTCTTAGGAAGGGAATTTGATCTCCGCTTTGCTGCATGCTGAGCCTGGTACTGCCGTTGCATGGAGTCATTAGCACTAGTCCCCCCAACAGCAGGAACAGAGGTGACTGCTGACTTCTCCTTGTGAGATGCTCCAAGTGCAGTAGATGCACCAACAGCTCCAAAGTGTGGTCCAACTGAACCACTTGAAAATTCTCCAGATTTTGATGATAATGGAGATTGAGGCAAAGCCCCAGCAGATAACCTTGGACTTTGTACTGATTTTCTTTTGAACTGATCCTCCTTTCTTGAGTCCTTCTCGATATGCTGACCCAAATTATTCCAGTGAGACTGAGGTAACCCGGGTCTAAATGCCTGGTATGATAATTTATGTTGAAGTCGTGATTGCTGTCCTTCCATAGGGTTTAAATCTGTTCCCAACATATGCGTATCCATTTTACCCTGAGTAAGCTCAGATCCGTCCAATCTGTCCGAGTCAAATGGCTCTTGCTTAGGAATAATTCTCATATTCTGATGGCCAGCAACAAATGGCATAGTCCCAGCCTCCTGATTTGGAACCCCATCAAAAGCCTGCTGGGGATACTTCTGAATTCCCGCATACTGCAGTCCCCTTGCCAATGCTTGTTGCTGTAACTTCCAGCTCAAATCACCATGGGGACTATCCATTGGTGGTCCTATTTGTTGCTGTTGAATTCCATCAGAACCAATAGGGCTATGCCTAGCTCTCTTATTAGATAAAGGAGACATTGGTCCATCTTGACCATCCCTTTTGCCATGAAAAGAAGAAGTGGAGTTCAAATTGTCAGAATATGATATCATCATCTCCTGCCCAGCAGGGGATCCATGATCCTGCATACTTCTTGGCATTCCAACCCCCATCTGATACCTTGATTGTTGAGAAATCAAAGGTACTGAAGGAGTAGAGGCATCTGGTACAAAACTTTTAGGTCTTAAAGCCAACATGTTGTTTGGAGCTAGATTTTGAGCAGTCATATTCTCGTTAACATGCTGGGGCATCACATTGCCTGGAAGGATCCCTGGGTCTCCAAAACTGGTGTTAGAGCTTTCTAGGACTCTATCTATACAAACCTTCTTTCCATGGACCTTATTATTTAATGTGACAGTAACTTCTGGCATCTGCCTCAATCTCTTTCTGCGCAGATAGCTCAGAGACAAATTAAGCTGCAAGGCAAGGTAACAGAGTTAAGATTATAAAAAGTCAATTCCTCTTCCAATAACTATAATTCATCACCTTTAAGGGAACTGGACTAGTAGAGAGCCTATCCAGTTTCGGAATAGGATCTAGGCAAAGTTGAGGTTTCAAAGCTTTCAATATCCGAGACTCCACCTCCTACAGTTGAAAGCAAACTAATTATCACATCATAACCACATTACAAGTAGAGATTATTTGTCAAGGATGCGAAGAGTAAATAATACTTAACCATCAGATCGCCATAAGTCCAAGAATTATCTGAGATCACGGGAATATCCTTCACTACATTCTCCAAAGACATTCTAAGGTGAACTTTATTAACAACTGGGGATCCATCCACAGGCGGAGCAGTAGATCCTTCTTCAGAACTGAAGTTTCTATAATCTCGCACCTGCAAGAACACATTGGCAATCCCCAAAATTCACAAACTAACATAACACACATTTTTTGTAGCCTAAATAATTACATTTGGCATGTCTAAGAAACAAAAACACTGTATTAAAAGCAGAAGGTATACAAAGGGGACAAGCTGCTGCAGGAAAAAAAATCCAAAAATCCTTACGGGGGAGAAGGAGAGAGATAGGGGGGAAGAGGAGAGAAAACAAAATATTTTACAAAGTCAGAGCTCATCTCAAGAAAATATAGACAAAAGATTGATCATGCAGAAATATTGTCCCCCGCGAGCATAACAACAAAAGCCATAGAGATGCATCTATTCTGGGCTAGCTTCAACAACCACAAACTCTATATAGAGAAAAAGAGATGCATGTAGACCATAAATGGCATTCTTATTATTTATACACTGGTAGATGTAAAATTCTGTAACAGATAATTACCTCACACACAATTGTTCCATCAACGTATTTGCAAGGAATATCATCCAGAAGATCTCCAGGCAACCGCCCAGACTCAATAGCCTACAAATGCATTTACTCACAAGGAAGAGTAAGAGTTAGAATTAATACAAATAAAGAAAAAAGATGTGTTAAAATGAAATAGAGAGCAGATGTATTGCCTTGTTAAAGGATAACCAATTAAACGGATCAAAATCAGCTATAAACAGATAAACTTTATGAAGAGTTGAAGACTGGTATTAACTGATCTTTTTTCAATAATAACTTATTTGTTTGGTTGAAAGGTTGAACTATATAGCAAGGGGAAGAACCCCACAACGAGTGATCCAATCTATTTACCAACCTGCAAACTACTAGACAGATCCAATCTATCTCCAACAGAACAGCAGAAACTACAACTCCACTACCCTATGGATAAGTTCTAAAATGCACATACAGAATAAATTGATGCCATATGCGTATGTAATATAATCTTCTGCGACACAAATGCAACAATTTAAATGCTGATATAACAGTTGAGAAAAATACCCAGGAAAATGGGATGAAAAAAATTAAACAACAAAATATTTACCGAGAATAGAGTTTCAGAAGCCCTATCATATGGATGTAACGACTTTGGAACATCTTGAAGTGTACCCTGATGCACATCCTCTTTCTGCGGATTCAAAAGTTACAAGACCTTAAAAACCAACTCATGTGATAATCTGTTCCTCTATTTACTTTATTCAATTTCTCTATAAAATTATTGTTGTTTTCTACAAACCTCTGGGGGTTTTCCAATAGAATATCCGTCCGGGTAAAGGTTCAAAGTGAAGGAAACTTCATGATCTGTCAAAGAAGAAAAAAGCAACACACATATGATCAAAACATTAAAGGAGCTATTGAACCAAATCAACCACGAATCTCTTACCTGAAGATATGATGTGTCCTTCATCAGGAGGAGAGACCCTAGCAGCATCCCCACCCTATATCAACGGTCCAGATTAAGATAGGTCAAAAATGGTAATTTACAGGCTCTGAATCAAATAACGACATAACCTTTAATTATTGCAGCAAACCAAAGTTAAAACTGTTTCCTATGCAGCAGAAAATATAATCGACATATAATAACTTCTCAGAAGAACATGGCAAATAAATTCATAATTGATCTTCTAATATCGTGCTCTCTGCTCATCGTCCCCTAAAAGACGAAATTTTCTAAAAGAGCAAACTAGTTGCATTTTGTTCATATTGAACATAAGCAGAAGCGTTTGGTTCCTTGAATGCCAAGGAACACACACTGCAAGTTTCAAATTTCTCACTTTCTAATTCTCCAATTTGTCACTTGGATGAAACATAAACAACATATCACTAATGAAGGGAAATAAATGTTTTAACCAGCAGTTAATCACATTATAGAATAGCACCTATTTAAATTTCCAGATAGAGCATCCTGAATGATTTTAAAACTACACACACTAAATAGCCAAAAAAGAAAAGATCAATCTTAGCGCAAAAGTAATAAAACTACACCATGCATTAAACTGCACAAAAGAAAACCCAAATACAGAACTTCGCAACTCCAGTAATTAAATTAATCAAGGAAAAACAATTAAACAAAGTTCTGGATCTCATATTCCAAGTAATTAAGATTCAAAAGAGAGAACTCAAAAGCAATTAAGCCAATTACTTTAAGTTCAGTTAAATGTAAATGTATTTACCTTCCATAAACCCATATACCAAAAGATCTTTTAAAACAAGCAACAACAATAAACCAAAAATCCAGGGAACAAAAAATTGTAACCAAAAAAAAAAAAAAAAAATCAAGTCTTAAATGGCTTAAAGTACATAACCATACATGCAAAAAACATGATGAATAAGGGAAAAGCTTTCCCATATTTTATTCCAAAACTCTCAGTTTCTTTTCTTGTAATTCTCATCACAGAAATCTGATAAACTGATGGAGTTTCGAAAATTTACCTCCTGTTTTTTAATTCGAGAGTTTTCCTTCGGATTCTCTGATGCTTCATCTATAGAAGTCTCTTCAAGCAAGGAAGGTTTTGGAACAAACCTTTTACCAGTCTTGGAAACCTTGAATGAAACACCCATATAATCTTTATCAAGAAATTAAAAATCTAATCTTGTTCGGATCCTGAGAAAGTAGAAGGAAAATTTGAGCCTATAAGTTAGCTTTTGAGATGATAAACTAAGCACCCTCTTGCAATTATATTAGGATTTCAGTGTTTGAATGGTGAGAAAACGAAGGAAAATGATAGAAAGTTAGTAGAATAAAAAAAGAGACCTGATGGATGTCAATTGGGATTTATGGAGCTCCGATGAGATTAACCCAGATGGGCTTTTAGGAGAATTGGCGTTCAGGCTCTGTGGTGGTGTTTGGATAGTGAGAAAGTGAAGGAAAACAGAAGAACATTTGGCAAAGTGGTAAAAAAAAAATCGAAACTGTCAATTGGGTTGTGAAATCTCAATTAAAAATACCCAGATGAGGTTTCTGTCGAAATTGAGATTTGCTGGGGGTGTTTGGATAGAGGGAAAGTGAGGGAAAGCCAAGGAAAATAGTTAAGAAAGAGGAAAAAAACCCTAATGAAGAAACAGTTGATTGTTGTTTGAATCAAACGGCTTTAAGAGAGCGCTTTAAAAGCTGGTGGGTTTTGTTCATCAGACATAAAGCCGAAGGCAGAAGCTAAAACATAAGATTTGAGATTTGGTCTGGAACTGAAACTCCGTGTTGATACTTCTCGTTTTGGTTTTAAGCTCTGTTTGGAAGTAGCCAATTCCGAATTGTTGATGAAACCCCACCCTTAAATTACCTACTCGAGATTACGGCGGAATAAATAAAATTTCAGATTATTTTATATTTTTATAAAAAATATATATATATTTAGATTCAAATTCATAAACTAACAACTAAATTTTAATTTCTTTATCATCAAAACACATCCCGGAATTGTTAAATGCCTTTTGCATAATGTGCTTTTGAAATAATTGCTTCCAAATTAAGTGTTTTTTTTTGTTAAAACAATTTCCTAAAATTAAAATACATTTAAAATTTATTCACCAATTCATAAGTGATTTTTAATTATTTATAAATATTGCACAACCTTAATTATGATAAATGAAACTAGTGATAGAGCCACAAACAATATGATAAATATGACAAATGTTATGGATATAATATGATTGGCGACTCATATTCTTTTACTCAAAACTTTGTAGAAATTTTTCTAAATATTTATAATTTTTAAAATATTTAAAAATAGATTTACATAATTATATGGAAATTCACATTGGATAGTCGTTCGAACGAATGACACTCGAACTTGTTCAAATTAATCATTTGGAGGTCTTCAGAGTCGTTCGAACAAATGTATGATTCTTGAACAAAACAAATGATATATATAAACACTTTATACAACCATGTGTATTTAAAAAAAAAATTTCATTTTTATTATTTTGACTTTTCCATTTACATATGATTATGTAAAATATTATATCATTATTGTATTTTATTATCTTACATTTTCATTCTGCTAATTATATTGTGCAACATTAATTATATGGACTGGATGGATACATCAAAACGTGCCTACATCCACTCCCCCAAGCCTCGCTTGAAGATTTCCACTAGAATCGAGTTTCTGTGGTTCACTCACAACCAAGAGTTTTCCGCAAAGGTGCACTCCGAACCTTTTACAACTTTGAGTTTTGTTCACATGCTTACTCACAAACCTTTACAACTACCCAACGGATGAGATTTCACAACTACACGTGTTTTTGTATGAGAAGATTTTAAAACATACTTGGGTACTCACAAGTATAATGAAGATTGTGTGAGTCGCAAACTCAAGTGATCTAAGCTCACTAAATGATATGAATGTGAGTGTGTGAGCTTGAGAGTGTTTGAGATTATGAAGGTTTAAAACATTTTATTTTGTCTTAGAGAATGCATGAAGATGTATTATGATTCTCTTAGGCAAATGAGTTGAGGTTCATTATATAGAAAATGAAGAGCAGTCCCAACTTTCTACTAAGACCGGATGGTCATTGGTATGTAGTATGTAGACGGTATTATGACGGTCTGGGTTTCCAACGGATACTAACGGCTATATTACCGTTGAACAAGTATACGTTAGGCCGGTTGCTAACCGGTATGAAGATCGATATGGTTTGGCCCGGTTCCAGAATGTATGAAAAAATTCAACTCTGACCAGTATGATGACCGATATGTAACCAGTATGCCTGTCTAGACCAGTATGGGACGGTATGCCTTGCCTGTCTCAGCAAGTTTCTGATGATTAAGTCCATCATGACAGCACTCGGTATTTTGGCCATAACTTGCTCTAGAAAATTCCAAATCATGATCCGTAAATTTCTACATAAACTAGACACATAGATCTATCTTCTGTAAAAATTTCAGCTTCAAAAACATTAAGATGAATTTATGGAATTTTTCTAATGTGACATGTATGCAGAAAACGCATATCTGAACATGTTGTAGTAAAATGGCTCTAGCAAAAGTTCTATATATCGGAATTGTGTTCCGTTTGAACCGTAGCAAACTAGAGACACATAGCTATCTACCAGTATATCATTTGATGTTTAATTCAACGTTTGCTAGTTTTTGGAAGATCATTTACTGATGCACTTGTGCAAGAAGTTCATTTTGGTGCAAATAAAATGTAGATGATTCTTTTAGCATTCTAAGCCATTTTAAATGCAAGTGATGCAAAATGTATGATTCCTAAGAGCTTTAGATCATTTGAATAAACTCACTTACAATTAGATTTAGCTCTTAATCATTATCTTGATCTTCATCTTGCTTGACTCTTACTTCTTTGTTCTCTTGATCATCTTATAACTCATTTAGCTCTTCATCAACATTTTAACTTCATTATCATCTTTTTATAATGTCCGGTTAAAGCACGTCGAATGCTTCACCCTCGTTGCATCATCAAAATCCATTACGCGACTGTGTCGCTAACATAGCCTTGTTTTGACCTGCCATCAATAAAACACTACTCAACCCTCACACATACCAAGTCCTAATGATCACCAGCGCCAGTGAGGTAAAGGTTTTGCAGATTTGAACAGGCATCAGCAAGGCAAAAGATCAGCTTGCAAAGCAGATATTGAGGGAAAAGTTTAAGTTGATCGATTGCACCACAAAAAGAATCAAGCCATTTTTTCCCTAGAACACGACCATATTATGTGGCACTAGAACAGTAACATCACACAAAAAAAAAAAACTGAGACAATATCAAGAAGTAGCTAGAAATTTACGAATTGAATGTGATGCGAAAGAACATATGAATGGTATCAATAAAGCCTCATTAAAGCCCTGAGCCTAGAGTTATCTAAAATTTGTATATAATATACTTTGGTTCATTTGTCGTTCTAAAAGTGGTCTCTCTTATACAATTCCACAGGGTAGATTTTTCCCCGCTCCTATGAGGTACCAACCAGAGTGTGCATCTTAACCAAATTGCGTCATGAACAGAAACAAGTGTCGAGGAAATCTGATGCCCCTGAAGTGTGGACTCCAAGCCATTAACACCAGCAACCCACGTTGAAGAAGGGAAACCCAGGTAATAAGGGCAATTGAATCACCATAGCTTTGTTTTGAGCCAAAAGAGGACGAAGACCACCCCCAACACAATGGCCACAGGAGCCCACTTCCGAATTAAAGCCTACAGACAGAGTACAAAAGCAGATAGTGAATTTCAACTGTTTACAATTCTAATTCCTAACATATATAGTCAAGACTAGCACAAAACACACTTATTTCTAACACGAACATATCTACCACTCAATTTTATTCACAATATTTTGTGCATGGACCTAAACTTGTGCAACTTCATAAGCATATTTTTAAGTCAGTGAGTCACAACAGCATTGCCATACCTACAATGGCCTTCAAAAAACATTTTGTAAGTTACTAGACTAGTAAAAGTGTAAAACCAACCTGTCGATTCAAATCTTTTGCCTTATCGGCATATATGCGTGACTCTGAAGTCAGCCGACTGGACATTTCACTGACCTCTGCAAAATTGACATTTGAAACAGTTACCACATAACACTCAAAAGACATAACTGTACAAGTATATAGGGGAGAAGAAAGAGGATCTATCAAATGAGGGGGAGAGAGAGAAAGCGGATTGAATTAGGCAAAACATAGGTGGAGCATAGAACAATACAGCATTTGGTTTGTTAATTTTCTGGAAATGAGGAAAATATAGGAAAACAACATATATAACCTACAGAAAGAATAACAAAATAACAAAGTGCAACCATATTTGTAAATATCTTGTCACCTAATTTATTCACGAAGAAAACAATTACAATGCAAACCATAGACCTCAATTCCCAAAAGAAAATTGAGATTATAGTGGTCTAATCCTACAGTGACCGCTGGAAAGAACATAAGAATGCAATAGGTTGGATGTGTTTCATACAGAAAAATCATACTGAATACGTAAGAGACTTTAGTTTTCCAAGTATTTTAATGTGCCTGGACCAACCACGGAAGATTATCAAACAAATGACGATAGATGCCTTTCCAGAATATGCATGTGAATGTATGCAGACTTGTAAATAAACCCAGTAAATAAGTTTTTACAGTATATTCATAAGACATAACCAACAGTAGAGAATTCATAAATGTAATACCAAAACAAAAATCATTTATCATCTTCAAAGAGGCAATTAAATCCTGTATTCTTTTGCACTATTTAGTAGCTTAGCATCCATTCGTTGGTATCTCCTTCAAAGAACATACGACGTAACAAGAATCAAGTGAACTTAAGAAGGAAAGTATCTTACGGTCCAATTTTTCACCAACACCAAGAACTTCCTGCACGTTGCGAGTCATTATCTGGTGGACTTCATAAAGTTCATCATTCAGCTTTGCAATATTCCGCTGGGTACGAGTGTCCTGGTACAATTTCTTGGTTTTCTGTATGAATGTGTCTTCAAAGATAGAGAGAAAAATTGAATAAGATCAGGACAGCATTAGGACCAAAAAAATGACAACAGAAACATTATTTATGTTATGGAAAGACAGAGAAAAGTAAACCTACCAAATTTAATGAAAGCATAAGGTCTGGCAGCAGTTTCAATCTGAGCCCCATTAACACGCTCAAATTCATTTTTGAGGTCTTCCAAGTATTGGAAAGCAAGCTTTTTGGGATAAGCACGGTCACACATTGTCAAGTAACAAACACGTCCTTCAATTATATAACTATAACTTGGATCAAGGAAACAATAAGATTCAGTCACACTTCCAAAAAAATAAGACAGATACTGATGGAAGATATACTACATGTGATAAGTTCCACATGTAAGGCATAGTTAATAAAGATACGATAAAGACAGCGCATGAATTGCCTTCCAAAGCATCCTACTTAGCAGTGTAAGGGAAGAAAATGGGAAGAGAAACAGAAAACATTAAAAAAAAAAAATCTAAGAAACACTGTCACTAAATATTAAAATTTTACATCAACTCTAAACGCATGACAAAGAAGAATTCAAAGCAATTACAGAGACATATAAACAAACAAAACACAAGGATACTGGAAAACATAAGGTCCGGTCTCGATCGACATCCTTGAAGCCTCATTCTGGCCTTTTGAGAGATTCTTAAACAAGGCCTTCACTTGCTGCTTGTACATCTCAGAATCTCTCAAATCACGCCCATCATCCAGTCCCTCCGCCAATGGAAGACCGTCAGTAACACGGGCAATCATTGTCATCTTCACCATCTTTAACTCACTTTAAAATTCCTCTGCTACACCAAATCACTACAATTGCAATAGGCCAAGCCATCAGAAACCAGGATCCACAAAAAGATAATAAAGCTGAAATTCAACCTAAACATTACAAAGAACCTCAAATGAAAGTAATATATCAAGCCAAATAAAATTTCTTTGAATTCTTTCACACAATTCAAATTAAACTATTTCCATTAAAACAAAAACAAAAACAAAAACATCATTTGGCCTTTTATTCTTGTAATTGCAACTAAAAATTTGTCACATGAATGCATCATTACAAAACAACCCTTTGATAAACCCGAAAAAAGGACATAACTTTCTCTCTTCATCAATAAAAATTCAGAAACTTTCAAATTAACTTGCATAATTGATAACAAAAGACAAACCCATTTCACGATTCCACTCAACACTAATTGATTAAATGGAAAAATAGTACCCATCAAAACAAAATTCTCATGATCTAGCATAAACCGAACAAGGGAAACCCACTAAGTTAGCTAATCAAATCACGCAATCACGCGTTTTTATAAAATATCCATTACACAAATCATGCACAAAGCTCTCCATTATAGCGCTATTTACTAAAAAAATAACAGTAAAAAATTTTTAAAAAAATATATTGATAAAAACAAAATAAGTACCCTTTTTTGCATTTGGGATTTTCTCTTGTATTCAACGATCTATAGAAGAGAGAAGACGAGGGTCGAGAAGAGAGAAAGTTCGTATAAGGGTGATGAGGTGGAATTATTAATGTAGGGTTTCAGGGTCAGAGCTTATATGGATTGTACGTTGAGAAAAGGAATGTGAAAGTTCAAAATGTACAACCTGAAGATGCATAGTGTTTGTTGGTGAATTAAAAATATATATGCCTTATGTTATCCCCTTAGACTAGTTGCTCGAGGAAATGGGGAACGAGTGGCTTTGGCGGCAGTCAAGCACTCGCAAGAAGCACATGGCTTGGGTGGGCTGTGTGTGTGGGGGCAGTTGGTGCTGTCTTAAGGAAGTGTTGCTAACACAGTGGGCAGTTGGTGCTGTCCTAAGATAGTGTTGCTGAGACATTGGGCAGTTGGTGTTGTCCATAGGGAGTTGATGTTGTCTTGGACAAGGCAGTTGTGTGCACATACAAGGCAATTGTGTATGGGAGAGGGCTTCACATGCAGCAAACATGCGTGGCAGTTGCGAGAGGCAGTTGGCGCGCACTTGCATGGCAGTTGGCGTGCACATGCAAGGGAGTTGGCTTCACATGCAGAACACATGGGGCAGTTGCGAGGGAGATTGCTAGTAACCGTGGTCAGTTGGGAAACATGTGGGGAAATTCATGTGGTGGTTGTGTGTGTGTGTGTAAACTTCCTAGAGCAGTTGAGATGTAACTGCTATGTGTTTATTTGGCTGGTGCCTATTAGGCTAGCACACCATATAACAGTTGGAGTGTAACTGCCGCTAGTATATATTGTGTTGTGAAAAACATACAGAGAGAGAGAGAGCATAGTACACGAGTGTACAAGAGTGATTGTTCCTTGTGAGTCTTTGTATGTTTAGCACCATTCCTTGTAATTGCTTTGGTGAGTAATAAAAAGGTTGGACATTGTCCTGTAAAGCTTGGTGTCTTATATTTACTTGATGCGTTGGTTGCTTGTGTGCTTACTGTGAGGGTGTGTAACATTTTAGAGTGACTGCTTGTGACTTGTGTGTGCATGGGGGAGAAGGCTGACTAAGTTGGGCGAACTTAGTGCCGCACTTGGCTAAGAAAACTTGAGGTTCAAATTTAGCCTTGTGACACCTTACATTTGGAACTTATCAGTTATCACATGTAGGATATCCCAATTCTAGTAGTGGTAAAATTTCCGCATGAATATGGACTCGTATGGACATGATAAGGATTCAATTTTTATATCTATTATTTGAACGAATCAGATATGAATATTAATATTCATGTATCATATACAATCTTGTTGCCATCTCTACCCGTATGACTCGAAATCACATGTGTTTATATTGAGGATATAAGACCGTTGTACTATTATCAAATTTAATTAATAAACTATATTATCAAATTTATTAATATTTGTATTAAAAATTTATGAGAAATTTTTAAATCAATTTCATGATGACATAGTTAGAATATTTAATTATAAAATAATGATATTATGCATTTTTTAAATATGAAAAAAATCTTACGTGTTGATGGTGGTTTTTCGAAAGACCATTGTCCCGAGTAGGGTCAAGACTTGAAGAAGAGTAAAAACTATATTTTGCGTAGCCATTATACTAATGACTAGCTTCAAAGGCTCAAGGGTCCAGAGTGAGATGTGGATTAGTAGAAGGACCCGACCGTGGTTACCTAAAAGTGTTCACGGGAGCAGAGTATGTGGAAGATGATGCAAGTAGCAGTACTGACTCGACCATATAGAAGATGAGTTTTTAGGCTCTACTGATATATCATACGGCCTGACCCGATAAGGTCACTTTGAATGACCCTCGACCCGGTCTAAGTGTTGGATGAGGACCTTTGAGAAGTATTATCTTCCCGGTAGCCCGACCTGAGGAACGAAGATGATATCATAAACTAACCAGTATTAGAGTGTATGATGTATGCCCTACCTAGGGAGTAGCGCTTCTAGAAGGTTAATGATGAAATAAATAAAGTAACGGTTCACAATAATCGTAGGCCATGTAGACCTCCATAAGCCGGTGTAGTGGCAGAGCAGCGGTCGTCACATGCTGCTAGAGACCGCCATAGGTTGGTGCAATGGTAGGGAAATTAGCTTGTTTGATTGGTTAAAAAGAAGGTGGAAGCACTTGCTAAAGTTTGTAATGATGACTCGGTGACATGAGCTGACATCAGAATCGGCGGAATAATAGATTTGATAACCTAAATAAAGGGATTGAAGTCACAATTTAAGGTGTTAGTAAAATTTTACGTTTAAGAAGACTTGTAAAAATCAAGAGCTAAAGAGTATAGAAAGCTAGAGATACAAAGAGAAAGTGGGTCATTATCTGATCACTTGTGTGAGTTGTAATGGGCATGTCACAACTCAAGGTAAGAATGTATGTGTTGTAATTATTCCACATTGTTTATAGTTGGGTCGGTCTTTACCCCGATGTGTATAAAATTATCCATCATTCTCTGTGGACGTAAGTTGAAGTTACTCTTCATCGAACCACATAAAATATAAGTGCAATTATTTGTCTGCCTATTAGATTTGTTTGGTTACGAAGGTTTATTTAAGGAGAAAATTCTCTACAATGTCATTCGAACTTAAAACAGCCGTCAACATCACGAATTTGAAATTTTATATGCACAATGATGGAAAATATTTAATTTGATTTTTTATAAGTTGAAACTGTTTGCACATTTTTTTGTCAAAAGAGCGTGTAAGGTTCAAACCTCCTGAGACACAGTCTCAATAAGGGGTGTTTGATTAAGTGAATAAGCCTCCAAGTGGCACAAACACACAAATTACAGTCCTAAGATTACAAAGCTACGAAATTAAAATAAAATGCTCGCTTTGAGTCTTTTTTTTTCGGGGGGTTCTTCTTCCCATGAGTGAGCTTTTTATAGTGGAACTCGTTAACTGCTCGGACGATTCCAATCCGCAAACTTCTCTGCAACTGCTGGATCATGCCTCCAACCGCCGAGTTATGTGTCATAACTGCCTGATCGTGGGGAACTGTCAAATTGTGCGCGATGAACTGCCAAGTCATGTGTGGTAGTGGTACTGTCTAACCGCTAAATTATGGGATCAACTGCAGCATGTATTAGTCGTCCTGACTCTTTTTGTCGTCCTAGTCGCTGCGTCGTCTGGCGATCGTTCTGATTGTTTCTCCCATCATCGCCCTGTTTGCAAATCGCCCTTCAGTGCCCGTTCGTCCTAATCATTCTTCACCCATTAACATGTCTTTTCATTAGCTCATATCTTCTAGGGCGATTTTCTTCGCCAGCAAATGTCCCCCAAATTCGCCTTGATTGATTTGGAATATGAACTCTAGGTAAATTTCAAAGCTTGGGTGAGATTGGTCGTGTACGGGTTTCGGCCTTCTGGCGTTTGCTCTATTTTGTCATTTGCGCGTACCAAGAGCCATCCTTTACTCATCTCTATGTGAATATGTGTGACTTTCCCAACACGTTTCTTCAGAAGATCATCATAGTGCTAATTAATGCGCCGTTTCTCGCGTCACTCCATCAAATCATGTCAAACGTCGCCCTTTTCCTTTCCCGCTCTTTTCTTTCCCTGAATTAGGCCGTGACATCTGTCCTAAAGCGAACTTTTACCTTTGCTATATAAGGGCTTGGCCTGTTATCGTCATCCCTTCACTTTCCACTCCTTAGCAAACTTTTCTTCTTTCGTGCCCTCGACCTCATGTGCTAATGGCATCTTCTTCCTCTGCTTCCAAAAAGGCCACCTCCACTTTCGGCGATTATCAAACGGCATTGGGTGTGTTGGTTTCTAAATTAGGTCCCAAGATCATAACAAGCATGAAAAACAAGTGTGAATACATCAAAGGAGATAGCGGAATACTCACATTGATCGGTTGAGACGATTTGATGAAGAACAAAATCATTTTCTCCCTTGGACAGTCACGCCCACTGCAGCAGTCCACTGCCTCAATTTTCAGATTTTGCTTCATTATTTTGAGCTTCGAACTTGCGTCACCTTCGTATGTCTTCTAAGTGTGCTAGCACCTCCGATTTTGCCACAAAATCAAGCTCTTCATGCCCTCTACTGCTCACGGTTTGGGCAGTGTTCACAGCCCCTTGGGTGTGAATATGGAAGAAGAAAATGAGAGAAGAGAGTTGGGAGGAAAGAGAGAAAAAAGTGTTAAGTTAAGTTTGGATTTTGGCTTTAAGTGTATCTTATACACTTTAATGATTTTCATTTGAATTTCACTTGAATTTGGCTTTCAAAAAGTCAAATAATAAAAGCCATCACTATTCACATCAAGTCACATCTATCAAGTGTCAAGTTACTTTATCAATCAAGTTGTCAAGTCACATCACTCAAAGTGACAAATGATTTGACGCTTGAAACGACTAGCGATTTGACGCTTGATGCAACTAATGATTTGATGCTTGATTTGACTTGCGTGCCGCACTCGAATTCGAAACGTGAATGCGCTCGCAAATAATCTCGGGCTCGGATTCGTTAATTCCAAATTAATGATTTTTTCGTTGCGTCGTAATTAAATGATTAAGCCTAGCGAATTCACTATTCACGTCGCTAACGAATTAATTCTAAATTAATTTGTTCGCCCGAATTAAAATCTAATTTCAATTCCTCGTCGAAATCTAATTTCGATTAATATATCAAATATATTAATTTACCTGATTAATTCCAAATTAATCGTTTTCTCTCTTTAGACGATATTTTATCCCAGATAAAATATCTCTGTAATTAATCCCAGATTAATTATCTCTCATCGAATTAATCCCAGATTAATTAAAGTGCGAGTCTACATCATTGGTGAATCATTGGGAAGCGACCCATGAGATCCCCGAATATGTTGGCAGTAAATACGGTTATCGGACTATCCGAATACGTAAGTACCAAGTACTACGTTTTACCGATTTACAATACAAAGTTGGCTTCTAGCAAAGCGTCATGCCTACCCAATTCTCCGGAAATATCATTACAGGAATATATGATCTATATCAGGCGTAGTATACATAGTATATTGTACTTCGATCCAGTATCAGGTAGTCACGTGTTAGGCCTGGGGCTGGAATTGTGTCTGCCTCGTATGAAGCACATGTCGGATGTCTGGTAACTAATCTCTATAATCGGATATACATGACCTAGTCATAATATCCCGATGGCTGCGCAGCACTTAAGAGCACTAATACCGTATCCTACGTGACATCATCTCTACTATGATTGGAGTGATACTTTCGTCTTGACATCACACCCAATACTCTACGATTCTCAATATACCCAGCATTGGCGTACACAGAACCGGTTAAAGCCCTGGACGACCTCAACCAAAGTACATTGATTGTTGTAAGTATTAGCGGTGCAAGTCTCAGGTTAAGACCAAATACACCTACCCTGACGTCGGACTCCCATAGACATATAGTCATACTACCAATGGGATTCCGAGGGGGTCTATCCAGATCGAAGCTGTTTCCCGTACCATCGGTGAAACACAACCTCCTATCGCACTTGCATAAGTATCCAATACTTAAATATATGAGAACTATGTCGTTGTGCCCTCACAACGCGCACAAGTGCAATACTAGTCTTTTACGCATTACCGATGTCCTATCTCGATAATACTCTGACTAGAGACATTTAATGATTAATCTTTCGTGGACTGATACTGTCTCATATCATCTCAATCCAGGAACTAATCATATGGACCTCTCATCATTTATACATATAAGGTGATCTAATCACAAATGATAAGAGTGCAATTTCCTTGTCACATAGTTAATTTGTACAACAACACCATGATCTGTACAAATAGTGACACTATGGGTCATAATTGTCCAACAATCTCCCACTTGGCCTATAGCCAGTCACTCAAGTGTTTAACACCCGAACTATGTACGGTTCGCTCAAATTGCTGAGAAGAGGTTTTCGTCAGCGGATTTACATGATTATCATCTGACATGATTTATACGATCATCACATCGCCACGATGTATGATCCGAACGAATAAGATGAATATCGAAATATATATCTGGATCGTTGATGAGACCATTAATTCTTTAGCCTGTGCTGACGCTTAGCTCAGCCGCTAACAGAATTATATCTAATCTAATTATATTTATTATCGACCCAAATAGATTCTATTGCTGCCTCAGCTGCAGCAATAATCCGCATTTGTTGTTTATTCGGCAACAATATCTTGCTTGGAAGATTTCCAGCTCACTGTTCCATTATTCAAACTTTATAGTACCGTTGTATTTATCAGTTTGGAAACTTGCAGCAGTGATCCCAGTCACTTCAAGTTTTCTTTCTCCATTCTTTAAGACAATATCCTTAGTTCTCTAAGATACTAAGTATGTTCTTAATATCAATCCAGTGACTATCACATGGATTGGCCTGATTGTGACTCCATATGCTCAAAGCTTATGAGACACCAAGTCGCGTACATTTTTCAATGTACAATTTCTCAAAGAGTGTTAACAACTTTAAATCTATCCCAGTAGATCTTTATTCCTAGAATAAAGGTTGTTACTCCCAAGAATTATACGGAGAATTTCTATGAAAGCCAAGCTTTCACCGATTGTTTTTATGAGAATATCATTTCCAAGAAATGACATATCATCATTATTATTACAGGACATTCACTGTCAGTGCGCTCCCACTAACCCTCTTATATACACAATAATTATTTTCGTTTTGAATTAAATCATACACCATTATGATTACATCAAAACGTTAGTTCCAAGAACCTAATGCTTGCTTCAATCCAAACATGGATCGAATAACCTGCAAACCTTGTTTGCTGGTTTTAGTACGACAAAATCGTCAGGATGTTATAACATCCTCCAAAAGATTTCCGTGACACATTTCATAAATGAAATGTACAACTTTAGCAAGCATTATCCAAATGGATTTTCCATGGCAACAGGTAAAATGTTGAACCGTAATCAACACAATGTTGATAACGATACCTTTCCGCTACAAGCCTAGCTTTGTACGTTGGTATGTTGCCTTTCATGTATGTCTTCCCTGAAGACTTTTACAGTACCAATAGGCACAATGCCTTACGGTACATCAACTAGTATCTAAACTTAGTTGTTATACATGGAATCCATTTCGGACTCATGGCACTTTGCCATAAAAAGGGAGTCGATACCTTGTATCACTTCCTAAAACTTAGTCGGTTTGTCTTCCTTAATAAGATTGACATCTTTATGAGGTGACATTAGAAACCCATACCCCAGGTTATTTTCTGATTCTCTTTGATCTACGTGGTACTTGTGTATTCGAAGATTACCGGTATAGTTTCATCCTTGATGAACTATTTGTGTTCCATTAAGGACTCCGTGCCTTGAAAAGTATCACTCCGATTTTCATCGAGTTTTACTGTCCTCCCACTTACCACTGCATATCTGTATTTCTCTAAGGAAGACCTCATAGTGAGCAACAATTCAAATTGTTCTCTTGTGAGATGTATAAGTACTATACTTATGGTTTCCCCTAGGATAACCTATAATTTGGCATTTATCCAATTTGAGTTCTGGTTTGGTATCATCCAAACGTATGCTTTGCATTCCCAAATCTTCAGGAGTGTGAAACCCTGTTTCTTTCCCGTTCATATCCAATATGAATTCCGTCAAACAGATTTTCATGGAACCTTATTGTGGGAACACAGGAACTGGGCGTCGCATGCTGTCTCGGGCTTGCGGCCCGGTCGGGAGTACGGAGTAGCCCGCGGGGGACTAAACCGGAGAGTAATGGAGTCGCCACCCGGTGTGAACCGGGAAAATGAGATTTAAGGCCGCACCCACCCCTCGCAAGGGAAGACCTCAAACCGTTGGGTTCGGAATGGTCCCTTACTTATGTCACTTGTAATGAAAGGATTTACGTAATAATTTAATCAGGCCTAAGTAACACTTATTTCCAAGAGTATCATGCTTCTAAATCCACATGCATGAAACTAATCATCACAACATACAACATCACATGGCAATCTCATGAACATATTCCAATCATATGATATGGAAAACTAAGAACAACCTAATCATTCTTGGGTACTATCTCATGAATACATCGAATGGATAAATGCAAATAATATGATTGACTACATAATGCAAAAGAGATCACCCAAGAGGCAATTATGCATGAAATATAATGAGACAGACTCAGTTCAGTGTGTGCGCGTTTGTGTAGCGTTGGTAAACGCGTTCGAACGGTAAACAGAAGGTTCGCGTTCGTGTAGCGTTTGATAACGAGTTCGAACGGGACCAGACCTGATGATACAAATTGCATGTGCGTTCGAGTAGCGTTTGATAACGCGTTCGAACGGTAAACAGAAGGTTCGCGTTCGAGTTGCGTTCGATGACGCGTTCGAACGGGAACTGGCAGATTGCATACATTCATATGGTTTTAGATACCGCATTCAAACAGGATCACAATAACGACATATCTAATCACATGGATATCTAAATTATACATAAAGATTAACATACTAAGGACTAAATCATGCTTAAGAATAAATAACGCACTAGGCCTAATCAGGCTAAATAAATAAATAACGTACTAACTACATCATGCTCAAATACAAGTTTGGACGAAACGGGATATACGCATCTCTCAAGTGGTACGTGGAGTTGTATCCCGAGTGTAGATCGTACTACAGTCCATTCGGATTCGGCTACGGAATTTACGTCCGGATTTCCATCCGATATACCACAAAAGAGAACATGCATTCCGTTTATCCGGAATTCACATCATGCCTCAACAAAACGACTCTCATGCGAATAGAATTCAATAAAAAAACGAATATAAACTAATGAGAAAAGTACCCTCAGGTCTAACCTTTTAAATCACCTCTCGGATGTACGGTACACGATCGTCGGAAGGGCGGATGCTCCGCAACTCTTCCGGTTCACTGGTTCACTGTTCTCGCTCGTTGTCTTACTGTTTTGAGTGGTCGTTCTCCATCTTTTGCTGCTGCTTTTGACTCCGATTCGTTGCTGTTGCTACTGTTTTGCTGCTGTATTTTAGTTACTATTTTTGGGATGTTTTTGCTACTGTTTTGGGCGTGATTTACGGTGGTGTTACGGTGTGGTTTGGGGGCTATTTTATTTGTGTTTTAGGACTGCTGTATGAGATATTTTGGTGTGAATTAGGGCTGTGAAAGGGGCAGTGCAGTGGGTTAAAGATGCGGCAATTGGAGGCTATGTGATGGCTTTAGGCGTGAAGGTGATAGATGGTGATGGAGGAAGGCTTGAGGTTCACGGCAATGAGGGAGTTTTGGAGGTCTCTATGTGTGTTGTGATTTTCGTGTGAGTTGTGTATCTTATGTGTATGAGCTAGGGGAGGCTTTTCTTGTATGAATGAGGTAGGAGAGGTTTTTATTGTATGAATGAGCTAGGAGAGGCTTTTCTTGTATGAATGAGCTAGGGGGATGCATGTCTTGGTTAGAGGTTGTTTATATAGAGAAGGGTTAAGGCTTCACCTTGTCTCACAAGGAAGGGATTTGACATTAATAGCAAGGATTTGATTTGGTATTGAGCAAGGAAAGTCAAAAATTGAGGGGGGACAAATCTTGGCTAGATTAGGAATACAAAATATTTAATTTGTTATGATTGATTTTAATTAGGCATGACATCTTTTTAATTTAGTATGTGATTTGTTTGGTTATGAAGGAATCTTGTGTAATTGGTGGGTGAATATCTTAATTAAGGAATTAAAATATTTGATTGATTTTAATGTTTATTTTAGTTTGGTATGTGATTTTTAGATTTGTTTTTATTTCACCATGTGTTAAATATGTGTTTTAAGTGGGCTTGGGCGTGTGGGCCAAGGTTTGGGCGAATTGGGCTTAATGTGAGGCTAGCAGCAAAACCAGAATTACCGACACCGTTCGAACGCTTCCTCGAACGCGGCACGAGCGCCCGCAATCTGTTTGGCGTTCGAACGTATACACGAACGCATCACGAACGAAAATAGTGAACCTTGTTTATTCTGAATTCCCCCTTCCGATGTCCGCTTCCCATGACCTCCGTGACTTAAAAGGTAGTGTCTCTAAATGAGACTCATCATAGGGACTTATGTGCAAAAATGCAGTGCCTACACTTATTCTAAATAAGTTTTGCACTTTTAATGCATATCCGTTGAAGGAAAATGGTAGCTCAGAAATACTCATGATAAACCTTATCATGTCCAACAAAATCTGGTTTCTCCGTTCGGACACACCGTCAATTGACGTGTTCCGGGAGGAGTCCTCATTTGAAAGAATACTATACTCTTTCAAGTATTTGTTAAACTTATTGCTTAAGTGTTTTCAATTACGGTCTTACCGTGACGGTTTAATACTTTAGCCGATCTGTTTGTCTATTTCGTGTCGAAACTTTAAAAGTTTCCGATTTGTGTTTTTCAAAAGAAACACATAACCATAACGTGATGCCATATCCGTTAAGGTCACGAAACCTTCATATCCACATATAGCCTAGCTAGATATGAGCCCACTTACTTCACTATGAATAAGGCTAACAGATCGGTGGCACTTTCACTATTACCAAGTAAATATTGTTTTAGGTACTTTACGTACTAAACTAGATTCGTAGACTTTATTTGATTAGTCAAATTAGTCCTAGTACCCACTCTTCAAAAGTGTGGATATACGAGTCTTGTTTAATTGTGTCCCAGACAACAATGCCACAAACAAGTTTATTCTGATCAAATCAGTATGAGCTATTAGTTTGTCATATCATATGTTCGAGATTTTATTTATATTCAAAATATAAATACTGTTATTCACATCTAATGTGTTTATCTCAATGTCATCTTTATATAATGAAACACTTTAGTGTTCTAAAATATAAAGGTTTATCCGCAACAGATTAAACACTGATATAGAGATAATGTTCCTAGTCAAACTAGTTACATTATAACAGTTTCCTAATATAGGTACACACCCGAAGGGTAGTTCCTAAACTTATGTATCTACGGTCGAAACAGCGACTTTCGTCCCGTTTCCGATTCGCAGATGAATCTGAGCTTGAAGTCAATATCATATTCACAGCAGATTCTGAACATCAATACATATATTTTATGTACCACACTAAATATTTAAAATCCAATTTCAATACTAGTAGTGAACATAATTTTGACAAACATATTTAAAGTCAGAGCCTTGCCATTTCTTTAATTCCTTCATGTCTGCCATGTCCAAACGGTAGTCACTTTGGGATATGTCTTTTATCTTCCCAGAAGATTATAATGATTTTGCCTTTACCATTTTCAACATTTCAAAAGCCTTTGGCCAAGCCTTGGGTTTCTAAAATATCGAAGTAAGGCGCGCCTTGCGCTACTTGCCTAATTGCAAAGTTTGACTTTATCTCCTCGAGAATAGTCATTAATTCTCCAAGAATTATTAATTGCAATTTTAATACTTCTTAAATCTAAAAATAGATTTATGACAAGTATATCGGATTAAGCACTAAAGTCATCATCACATAAATCTTCCAAAGATTATGCTATACTATTTGCTTAATTCTGGGCTTAGGCATAATAGGTTATTTTATCAAATAAAGTAACTTATTATTTATATCCAGGATCATCCTGAAATTTAATTCCCAATTTGAAAATTAAACCATTTAAAATATTTTAATCCAAGATTATATTTTAAATGTCCAACTTTCAATATTTCTTGATTTTAATAGTCCAACTATTTAATCAATTATTTCAGGTACTATTTATTATGATGATTACAATAATCAAATTATTTAATCAACTATAATATTAATTTAATTATATTGATTATTATAATCCAATTATAAAATCAACTATTTATTGAATTTGTTTGAATATAGTCCAACTATATTAATTAAAACAACATTAAATATTAGTCCAACTAATACTTTTAATTATTTGACGAGTGATATTTGTTTGAGCGCGTATGGCGAGTAATTGAACGAATATTGCAAATTCAATTCTTGCCTCCCACTATTTTTCGGCGAGCCTCTAACCCTCTGTCGAGTACTCGGGAAACCGTGTTTCCTAGTGGGATAGGATCCCGTTAAATATCACACAATCTTGACTTTGGCCAATAAATTGTATGATAATTAATTAGGTAGATCTTTAAGATCAATTGGATCTAATCCAATTCCTAGATCCAGTAGGTAGACATCCAAGTCTGAAACATATATCCTATATATGCCTACATATACAATATGTACCCTAACCTTTTTCCTCTGAATCAACTAAGTCTTAGCTTTGGCACAACAAACCTAGTGATCCCAGTCAAGCGCGACCCATTGACCATGGAAAGCTTCGTAATCAATGTCGAGTGACAAGAAGTGGTCTTGACTTTGGCCAACAAACCACAACTTGGACAAGACACCGATATGGAACAAAACTCTCGTGATTCAAACACATCTTTGACGGACAAAGGGCTTGACTTTGGCCAACAACCCAATGACAGTCTCGGATCTTGAGTAAGAATCACTCAATAGAAGGAAAAACGCTTGATATTTATTGAGGGTTTTTCGCATGCAAATTGGCTACCAATTTATTATATTTGTTAAGGTCTCATCATCATACACCCTTAAACATGCATTCTAAACACATAATAAAGCGCATATGAGATAAATAATAATGATATGCGGATGGATACTTAACATATTGATCCTAGATCAAATCACTCACTTTATCTCTCAAACTAGCACTTGTATTACTTCTACCCGTTACACTATACTTCTAAAGAAACCTCATTTACATTGAGGGGAATATGTGAGAAGAGAATAAAAAGAGTATAGAGGTGATAAGGCTGGACACGCAGGTCCAATTTAATAAATCAATTTATTACAACAATTTCCAAAATTGCCCAACCCGACTAATATCCATCTGATATACATTATTCATTCATCACAATCATGTATTCACACAAGCATGTTATCAATCAATCTAATCAAATTAATTAATCTGATAATTAGTGATCATCCGATGTTCAAACAACGATTTGATTTTGCGCGAGTCAAACTCGTTTTGCGAATAAGTACTCAAAGTACGAATTCTCGAATTAAATTAAACTACAAGATTAAATCCAATTAATATGTATTTAATACTAATTCACTATTTAATTCCAAATTAAATATTACACTTTATTTATAAACCTTTTACGACTTAAATTCCAAATTTAATCGCTACGGGTCTCAAAGCCCGATTAACATCCAACGTCAATTTGATTCAAGTCCAATGGGCTTTCAATTAATTTCTTTAAGGCATGGGCTTCGGCAACCAAAGCCCAATCAAAGAGTTACCCCATAAGCCCAAAAATCAATTTCGGCCCATTAGGCCCAATTAAACTTTAAATGTTCATTAAGTCGCATTTGGGCTTTATGGAAGCGATTTTGGGCCCAATTGGATCCAATCCAATTTGCCTAAACCCAACTTTGTACAACAAAGCCCAATAAGCCCATTTACAACTTTAATAGCCCAAATCCAATTTTAAGGCCCAAATAATTAAATTACCAAATTCCAAATTCCAATTTAATTACATAAAGTGTTCAACATAATTAATTGCCCAATTAACATTTCTAAAACATCAATTAGCCTAATTAATCAAGCTTATCATCATCATCACATGTCCAACACATTTTGACAAATCAAACCCATACACATGCTTAAAGTGTCTCGGCCAAGATGGTGATTTTTATCCGATTCGAATTCAATCCAATTAATTTCACAATCGATATTAAATCCTCATCCCGAATTGTTTCTAACTCATCCAATGAACCAAAAACAAAAATTCCAAGACATTAGGGCATTACTACATTCGGCCAAGCATAAGGTATTTGGGGATTTTTGTTCAATTCAAAATTCAATCCAATTAATTTCAAATTAACATTATCAAACTTCATTCCAACTCATCCAATGAATCAAAATGAAAAAATCCAAGATTATCCAAAAACCCTAAACTTCCGGCCAAGGTGAAATTTTGGGGAAACTTTGATCCAATCACAATTTCATGAAATTGATCCAATCAAACTTCAATTAAACATAATTGAAACATGCTCAATCAAACAATTTAACCAAATCATGCTCAAAATCAATTTACCCAATTTTAAGCCCTAAAAATTTCATGCTTGAACCTAGGCTCTTGATGCCATTGTTGGTTTCTAAATTAGGTCCCAAGATCATAACAAGCATGAAAAACAAGTGTGAATACATCAAAGGAGATAGCGAAATACTCACATCGATCGGTTGAGACGATTTGATGAAGAACAAAATCATTTTCTCCCTTGGACAGTCACGCCCACTGCAGCAGTCCACTGCCTCAATTTTCAGATTTTGCTTTATTATTTTGAGCTTCGAACTTGCGTCAAATGGTTCCCGGCTCATGGGTGGGTTTCCCTATCACCTTCATATGTCTTCTAAGTGTGCTAGCACCTCCGATTTTGCCACAAAATCAAGCTCTTCATGCCCTCTACTGTTCACGGTTTGGGCAGTGTTCACAGCCCCTTGGGCGTGAATATGGGAGAAGAAAATGAGAGAAGAGAATTGGGAGGAAAGAGAGAAAAAAGTGTTAAGTTAAGTTTGGATTTTGGCTTTAAGTGTATCTTATACACTTTAATGAATTTCATTTGAATTTCATTTGAATTTGGCTTTCAAAAAGTCAAATAATAAAAGGCATCACTATTCACATCAAGTCACATCTATCAAGTGTCAAGTTACTTTATCAATCAAGTTGTCAAGTCACATCACTCAAAGTGACAAGTGATTTGATGCTTGAAACGACTAGCGATTTGACGCTTGATGCAACTAATGATTTGATGCTTGATTTGACTTGCGTGCCGCACTCAAATTCGAAACGCGAATGCGCTCGCAAATAATCTCGGGCTCAGATTCATTAATTCCAAATTAATGATTTTTTCGTTGCGTCGTAATTAAATGATTACGCCTAGCGAATTCACTATTCACGTCGCTAACGAATTAATTCTAAATTAATTCGTTCGCCCGAATTAAAATCCAATTTCAATTCCGCGTCGAAATCCAATTTCGATTAATATATCGAATATATTAATTTACCCGATTAATTCCAAATTAATCGTTTTATCTCTTTAGACGATATTTTATCACAGATAAAATATCTCCGTAATTAATCCCAGATTAATTTTATCTCTCATCGAATTAATCCCAGATTAATTAAAGTGCGAGTCATACATTATTGGTGAATCATTGGGAAGCGACCAATGAAATCCCCAGATATGTTGGCAGTAAATACGGTTATCGGACTATTCGAATACGTAAGTACCAAGTACTACGTTTTACCGATTTACAAAACAAGGTTGGCTTCTAGCAAAGCGTCATGCCTACCCAATTCTCCGGAAATATCCTTACAGGAATATATGATCTATATCAGGCGTAGTATACATAGTATATTGTACTTCGATCCAGTATCAGATAGTCACGTGCTAGGCCTGAGTCTGGAATTGTGTCTGCCCCGTACGAAACACATGTCGGATGTTTGGTAACTAGTCTCTATAATCGGATATACATGACCTAGTCATAATATCCCGATGGCTGCACAGCACTTAAGAGCACTAATACCGTATCCTACGTGACATCATCTCTACTATGATTGGAGTGATACTTCCGTCTTGACATCACACCTAATACTCTAAGATTCTCAATATACCCAGCATTGGCATACACATAACCGGTTAAAGCCCTGGACGACCTCAACCAAAGTACATTGATTGTCGTAAGTATTAGCGGTGCAAGTCTCAGGTTAAGACCAAATACACCTACCCAGACGTCGGACTCCCATAGACATATAGTCATACTTCCAATGGGATTTCGAGGGGGTCTATCCAGAGCGAAGCTGTTTCCCGTACCATCGGTGAAACACAACCTCCTATCGCACTTGCATAAGTATCCAATACTTAAATATATGAGAACTATGTCGTTATGCCCTCACAACGCGCACAAGTGCAATACTAGTCTTTTACGCATTACCGATGTCCTATCTCGATAATACTCTGACTAAAGACATTTAATGATTAATCTTTCGTGGACTGATACTGTCTCATATCATCTCAATCCAGGAACTAATCATATGGACCTCTCATCATTTATACATCTAAGGTGATCTAATCACAAATGATAAGAGTGCAATTTCCTTGTCACATAGTTAATTTGTACAACAACACCATGATCTGTATAAATAGTGACACTATGGGTCATAATTGTCCAACAATCTCCCACTTGGCCTATAGCCAGTCACTCAAGTGTTTAACACCCGAACTACGTACGGTTCGCTCAAATTGCTGAGAAGAGGTTTTCGTCAGCGGATTTACATGATTATCATCTGACGTGATTTATACGATCATCACATCGCTGAGAAGAGGTTTTCTTTTGATCGGAATTTGTTCCCCGTCTCACTGCTATTCTGGTCTTCCGACTACAACGTCTTCCTCTTCCTTTCTGGCCCTTTCACCATTACTCTTCGCGATATCAGTGCGTTGATCAGGTTGGCCCCGTTGCGCGCGACCATTTCGGCCTGTACTTCCTTTCGCTTCCCCCCTCCTTCAATGGATTTTTCGTCTTTCACATCCTATTCGGCATGTATTCGTGCGTTCTCTGAATCGGCCGGCCCAGTCTCAGTGTTAAAGCGTACAACTTTCATTCATTACTGGCTTTGCAAATATATTATTTGCGCGTCTAGTTAGAAGTCTGTGGCGGGCTATCTCCCTATATCGTCAGATCTTGCCAACAGTCGTCGTTTGGACTTGACTTCCTTTCTGTTGGCTTCCATTTACCGGAGGTTGGCTGTTCTCCAAAAACAGCTTCGGTCTGGGGTTTCGCCGATAGCTTATGGCCCCCTTTGACTCGTCCAGATTTGGCTTAGGGCCTACTTTCCCATTTTCGGCTCAATCGATTCGACTCATTCATATCCATGTGCTGGTCTTTTGTTCGCCCAATTCGGGCTAACCTCCATTCTTTCTCACACCATTTTTGACTACTTTTACACGCTCTCTCGGGTCTCTTCTTTCTTCTCTTTCTCCTTGGGCGACATCCCTTCTTTTGTCCATGCACTTCCTGAATCGGAGGACGATGAGTCAGCCCATCGCATATGGCGTAAGTTTTTATGCAGCCGCGATCTGATTCATGACATCCTGACCGGGGCCAATGGTAAGACCGGGGTGGAGGTTTATTCTCCTAACTTCACTGCCCGCCAATTTGGTCTCGTCCAAGGGTGGCCCCTCCCATTATTTTCGCTTTCTGATATTGAACGATGCCTGTCTTTATTGTCCTCTTTTTCATGCGTCTCATTTTCCTTTTGCACATCGGTTCATCCTCTTTTTGGCCGTTTTTGGCTGTCAGGTCGAGAAATGTTGTTTTCGTTGCCCGCATCCTTGGTTTTTTCGAGCATCCCCTTGAAGTCTTTGGCAATGGCCGGGCCCAAGAAGCCTTCTGAAAGAGTCGGGCCGAAGAAGACAGACTCCAAACAAGTTAAACGAAGGCAGCCTTCTCCCGCCCACAGCTCGGATTCAGACGAGCCTTTGATACATCGTCGGGCGAAGGTATGCTTTAACTCTTCTCCTACTCTCATACATTGGGCTATGGTAAAATTTGGGATTTTTATAAGTTGATTTTGTGTCCCGTGCAGGTGCTTAAGACGGAACCATCTTCTGCCATGCCCAAAATGACTCCAGATCCGGGGCCCGAAGCTCCCATGGTTGAAGGTCCGCTGGGGGAAGCTGAATCTACCGCAGTCCCGGTCGTTCAACTTCCATCATATGAGGACGAAACGACCGAGTATCCAATCATCGAACAACCGCCAGACGATGGAGAAATAACTGCTGCCAACCCTTTGACCAGAGCCGACCCTCAAGGTATGGAGTCAAGTATATAATTGGACCATTCACGCCCGTTTGTTGAGGAAATCTCAATGGACCATATTTTATTTGAATGCTTCCATTGGACGATCCTATCCCAACTATGCAGGACCCTGATGACGAGCCTATTCGGCCCGAGAATGAACCTATTTGGTCGGATGACGGGCCTCTTTGGCGTCATCTCAAACGGATTTATCCCTTGGTATATAGATTAACTACTGCAGGGTTTATGGGGTGTTATAGGGATGTGGACGATCTCTTTAGTTCGACCGAGTTGGAATTACTGGAAGAGGCTCAGTCTATGTATAAAGACGATGCAATTCATCGTATTTACGAAGAGATGAAAGTTATTTATGTTTTTGACTCTTATGATTCTTCTACAGAGGCTCAGTCAGTAGCCATGCCACAACAATCACCGCCTTCACGGACAGCGTCTCTGGTCCCTCCAATGTAGACTTCGATTCCTGAGCGGCCGTCGTCTTCGGCTCATTCGCCCTCTCCTCTTCGGGCGACATCTCCTGTTTCTTTGGTGCATGAACTTTCTGCTTGTGATCGGCCGTTGTCCTCGGTTTCTTCGTCTATACCTCTTATGTCGGCCTCTTCTGATCCGTTAATTCAACAATCAGCTGCTCCTGAACGGCTGTCATCTTCGGCCTCTCTCTCCACTCCTCTTCGGGCGCCATCTCCTGCTCTCCCGACCCAATCTTCTAGGGGAGAAAATGCATTGCCACTTGAAGTTCCCATGATAACTGCCGCTGAGCCGTCCAGTTCTGCTCATAGGCCCGAAGCTGTAAGTGGTTTTTCCTCATCCTTTCTCTTTCTTCATCTTTTCTGATTAACTAACTTTGTCTTTTCTGTAAACAGACGTCAGATCAATTTTTGCAATCGGTCCAGGATATTTTGAACGACCTTGACCGGCTAGCCTTGTTTCGTCCTTGCCTCCCTCATCTCCAGCAAATGCTACAACAGTCTTGGAGGCAATTTCAGGAGGTTATCGGCCAATATGCCTCCTTCATGACAATAGAGATTGGTCAAGCTGCCCTGCCAGAGAATATGCTTAAATTGGAAAGAACTTCCTCCGAGCTAAACCGACTGATGGGTCTTCATGTCTTGCCAATTTCAGCGGAATGCCGTCTCTCTCTCTAAGATTTACAAAGCAAGGTCCCGGCCCTTATTCTTCGTTATCGGGTCGTACACAGTCAAAAGGCCGGGCTTCGTGCCTATATAACCAAGAAGGACAGGCTTCGAGATACCATTGATAATCTTCGACAAACTATAAGGGAAGCCACATACGAAATGGTTATTGAGGAGTCATTGCTGCTGGATTTAGAACGACAATTACAAGAGATCCAGCGCCTTATAGAGGGAAGTTGTATGAGGAGGGATGCCAAAAAAAAAGGGATTGCCTCTCAGGTAGCTGAGGCCACTGCTATAATGGCGGAGTTCAGAGATTTGGCCCAAGTTGATTTTGAGCGGGGCTTGGCCGATCTAGTGAGGGCTGACGCGAAGATGCAGAAATAATGGCATAACCTGAGGGAGAAGTTCTCGCTCCTGAGGGATTCGTCTGACGAGCTTCAGCGGTCTTCGACCAGCCAATAATTATGTGTACTGTTAAGACGTTACGCTCGTCCTTTTGTATGTATCTTTGAAACATTAATGAAATCATGACATTTACTTATACCTATTTATTTTGTTTCGTCCTTATTGCTACGCGGAAGACATTAGGTTCTCGTGTTCCATAATGAAGGCACATACTTTTTCAAATACTTGTCGTTTATCGTTCTGACATGCATTTTTCCATTCAAATTTTTCAAATGGTAGGCCTCGTTTGGCAACACGTTTTATACCTCAAACTGGTCTTCCCAATTAGGCGACCACTTTCCATATGCTGGATCTTTGGCACTAAGTGGCAATATAGTTTTCCATACTAATTCGCCTTTTCTGAACGATTTGGCCATGACTTTCTGATTATATCCCTTGGCCATTTTTGTCTTTTGTGCTTCCAATCGATTTATGACACCGCATTTGACATCGTCCAATTCTAACAAATTTTGGATCATTGCTTCGCTTTAATCTTCCATTGTCAATTCTTTTTACAATACCACCCTAGTGGATTTAATATTGACTTCAACTGGTAATACAGCCTCTTGACCATAAACTAATTGAAATGACGTGACCGAGGTACTCGTTCGAGGTGGCGTCCTATAGGCCCATAGAGCCTGACTTAAACATTCGTCCCATTGCCTGGCACAGTCCGTTACCATTTTTCGGATCAACCCTTTGAGGGTTTTGTTGGACGATTTTGTCTGACCATTTGACTGGGGGTAATATGGGGTAGTGTTTACTAGTTGGACCCCGTATTCGGTCAGGAAGCTCTTAATATTTTCGCCATTCAATGAAGTATCATGATCCACCATTAATGTCCAAGGGATACCGAATCAGTGGATAATGTGCTCTTTTATGAACTTGATAATTTTCTATTGAGAAATCTCTACTACCGGAATTGCTTCCACCCATTTGGTGAAGAAGTCTGTAGCGAAAATGATGAATGTATGTCTCTTGCTAGATGCAGGATAGATTTTCCCTATCAAATCTATCGCCCATCCCATGAACGGCCACGGCTTAATAACATGGACCATTTCGGTTGATGGTGCCCTTTGAATGGGCCCGTGCTTCTGAAAAGCAATGTATCCCTTAGCATACAATACGCACGATTCTTCCATTTTCGGCCAATAATATCCGCTCCTTATGATCAACCACCTCATCTTTATTCCGGCCTGGTGAGCCTCATAAAAACCTTCGTGTATTTCAGCCATAATAATTATGAATTACGATGGCCCTACGCATTTCAACAACAGACCGTCTTGGCATTTTTTGTATAACACATCTCCCGATACCACGTAGTTCAATGCTTTTAGTTTCAGCCTCCGGGCTTTCCCTTCCTTTGGTTGTCTTAGAAATTCTTTGATCTATCTTCTCCAATCGTCCTCATCTTGGACCTCCGTGGCCATGACGTCCATCACACCCCTTCACCTCACCAGGGCCGGTTTGACCTCATCCCTTCTATATACGCCATCTATGCTGGCCTGTTTATATCCTGAGACTGCTTGGGCCAAGTCATTGGCCACTTCGTTCTTCGCCCTTGGGACGTGTTCCAGCTCTACAAAGTCAAATTGATCTAGCAGCTCTTTGTCTATATCTGATAGTGCCATGACTGATGGACTCTGGCACTTAAAGGCTCCCGTCACCTGTTAGATTACTTGTTGCAAATATCCTCTAATGGACACATGGTTTATTCCCATATTAATGAGTATTTCCAACCCAAATATTAAGGCTTTGTATTCGGCCTGGTTGTTGGTACAATATTCGTCCAACTTGATTATGAAGCGGAATGGTTGTCCCAACGGACTGACCAAGACTATTCCCATCCCTGCTCCTTTTGACGTGCTAGATCTATCGAAATACATCGTCCACGGTTTTAAATTGCATTCGTCTAGTTCCATTTCCATTTCTTTAATGGTACTTAAACATTGGTGATCAACTAAGAAATCTGCCAGTGCTTGATTTTTTACGGCATTTTGGGGTTCATGTCGTATATCGAATTCCAATAATGATAAAGACCAGAACCCAACTCTTTGATGCAAAATAGGACGAGAAAACATGTACTTATTATATTAATTTTCGTAATTAAGTACACAGTAGTCGGCCTAAGGTAGGCACGTAGTTTAATACATGTGAAATACAAAGCCAAACACAACTTCTCCATTGGAGAATAATTACATTCATATTTCAGCAATTGTCTACTGATATAATAGATGACTCTTTTGACATTCATGTTGTTGTCTTGTGCGATCATCCCAGCTATGGATTGCTCTTCAGCGGATATGTACAGCTTCATTGGTCATCCTGGCAAAGAGGGTACCATCACCGGCGGTTGTGATAAATAATTCTTCAGGCTCTCGAATGCCTTTTGATGTTCTTCGGTCCAGACGAACTCGTCCTTATCCTTTAGCCTCAACAGAGACGAGAACACTTTATTTTTTCTTGCACAGTTATAGATAAATATTCTTAAGAAATTAACTTGCCCTAGAAATCTTTGCAACTCTTTTTTTTTTTTGGGTGGCTTGGCTTCAGTAATCACCCGAGATTTATTGGTGTCAATCTCAATTCCCCGCTGGTGGACTAGAAAGCCCAGGAAATTTCCTGCATAAACCCCGAAATCACATTTGGTAGGGTTTAACTTTAATTTGAATTTCCTCATTCGTTCAAAAGCCATCGCCAAGTGGCTAAAATATTCGTCCATGGTCATAGACTTAGCCATTATATCGTCTATATAAACTTCTACAAATTTGATGATCATGTCATGGAAAATTAGATTCATAGCCCGCTGGTAAGTAGCCCCAGCGTTTTTTAGGCCGAATGACATCACCACCCACTCATAAGATCCTAAAGACCCCGGGCACCTAAAAGCCGTTTTATGTATATCATTTTTGGCGATGTAGATTTGGTTATATCCTGCTGTGGAGTCTATTAAGGAATCTACCGTAGGCATGAGGTATTGATCTTTTGGTGTTGCCAAGTTTAAATTCCTAAAGTCTATACATATTCTTAGCTTTCCATTCTTTTTCATGACATGGACGATATTTGACAACCATTCTACATATCTTGTCGTTCCAATGAATTTTGCCTTCAAAAGGCGCCCGACCTCTTTCTTAATGTTAGGCATGACATTGGATGCAAACATTCGGGGAGGTTGTTTATACGACCTGTGGTTTGACATAATTGGCAACCTATGTTCCACTAGCGTCCTATCTAAACCATGCATTTCGTCATAGTCCCAAGCAAAATAATCTTTATATTTTTGTAAAAGATTGATCAGTTTTTCGCGTACCTGGGCCTCTAATTCCTTGCTGATATAAGTGACACGTCTGTTGTCCTCACTTCCCAGGTTTACCTCGTCCGGCACGTCTTGTACCCTTGTAATGCTTGCTTTATGCCGCCCATTCAGACCGTACTCTTCTTCTTCCTTTGGTTGTTCACTCTTGTGACTTCTTTCCATCAAATAATCTACTCTGCATGCCTCTCTTATTTTGTCTTCTTTCTGATGTGCTAATAATTTATCCCTCAAGGCCGAAATTACGGCTTGAGCTTCGACTACATTTTTTTGTTCCGCTATATAGGCCATTAAGCTGGCCCTGGTGGCCGCGTACACAGCTTGTTCCTTACTCTGTTTGTTATTATTCATTTAAGTTGTTGTGCGTCGGTTCCCTGAAAGCCACTATAGTTGGCCTTGTTTGTGCGAACAAGTCATTTAGCAGACTTGCGGGGTATGGCTCGTCGTTTTGGGCCATAATGGCCGAATTTCCTCCTTAATTCAGTACCCTGGTCGGCCCGTAATTTCCTTCGTACATGAAGTATTCGGCCGAATTTGTTTCTGCGGCGAAGGGCTTGTTATCGACATGTACTATTTCCACTTCATCTCGCTGGTTCCAGAAAACTAGGTATTGATGAAGGGATGAATGAATGCATCGGCTGCTGTGGATCTAATCTCGTCCCAATAGCATGTTGTATGTGGTTGGTCTATAACGAAGAACACTACCGTCTTTGTAGTACTTCCTACCTGTAAGTCTAGTGGGACGACCCATTTGGCCGTCGTTGCTCCTCCATTGAAACTTGTGAGCACCACCTCCGTAGGGATAAAATTATCTTCTGACTTTGCTAATCGCCCCAGCATCCTAACCAGGATTGCGTTAATGACTGCTCAATTATCAATCAACACTTTGGTGATGGGTATCCCGTTGGCCTTTGTTTTCACATACAACGGCCGCATGTGCTTTGTCTTTTGTGGTGGTAGTTTTGGAAATGTCACCTTCCCTGATAGTCATACTTCCATTGTTTGTTCATCGTCGGCATTTGCCTGAGGTGGCTCTTCTTCCATGTCCCATCCAGAAGGTGGTAATGTGACCGGCGCATCGCGAGAGACATTATTGATGACCAGTCTTCGCTTTTCCGCCCTAGTAACGACTATTTTGGGCGTTCCGTATAGGACGAGGTATGGGGATCACCCCAAGTCCTTTCCTAATGTCCCAACTGCAGGATTTCCGGCCTCATACAATTCTTTGAGAAGCCGATTCTGTGATATTCCCCTTCTTCGTGCTTCGGCCCTGATGTCTATTTCTTACTCTATATCAGTCAGTTCCTCGTCCGAAGCCTTTCTCTCAGTTATCGTGAGTGCTGTGAATTCTGTCTCATCACCGTCGTAGACATCTTCGTTATTTCCAGAGCCCTCATTGTTGTCCCCCTTGAATTTTTCGGACAACAAGTAATGATTAGCCACAACCGGTGGCATACTACCAAACTGAATGACAATAGGGGGTTCCTCGTCGTCTGTCTCATCCCGTTTTCACCGATCAAATTTGGTACGCTCCTTGCAGTTCGTATCTGTCCCTTCCATGTCGCCACTTTCTTTACTGGTCACATCCGGCTTTTCCCCTGTATAGGCACTACGACCTGTGGGGGATTTTATCTCACTTTGCTGGCGCATCATACAGCCATAATTTCTTTGGTGTCGTCTTAGTTGTGTCATTGTCATTTCATCCACATGAGGGTAGTTCTTCCCTGATCGTTGAACTGAGTATGGCCGATGGTACGAATGCCACACGTTGGGCCGATGAATTTTCGGCCTAAACGTCCTTATATTTTGGACGATGTTCGAATGTTCACCGTAAAACCTTGGTGCAAAGGTCATCGGCTGCCATGCTACTTGCTCTTTCTTTACAGGCCTTTCACATGTATCTTCCAACTCCTTCATCCACTCTATACTGTTTTTGCACCGTGCACACAAATTTCACAGGTCCGTCCTTTCTTGGGGTGCTTTAATCCTTTCAAGAGCGCTTGGACGATGACCGTCCTGATCTTCATCTAGGACCAGCTTGAATTTTGACAAGTTCATTTTGGTAAGGTCCGAGTTGATTATGTTTAATTCCATCGGCTTTGGAAAAAAAGTTGTCGTCCACCACCATCTTTTTTTCGAACGTTATCCGTCCAGATTCTATGATGTCCTGCAAAATATTCCGAAAAATAAGACAATTATTAGTTGAATGAGACCATGCATTGTGCCATTTATAGTATTTTTTACCACCGATTTGTTCGGCGCTTGGCAATGTGTGGCGATCGCTCAACCTAATTTGCTTGTTCTTGTATAATTGGTCGAATATGGCATCGACCTTTGTGATATCGAAAGAAAAGTTCCTAATTTTTTTTATCGTTCTCTATTTTGGCTTGGGGGTCAGCCCACGTCTTGAAGACGTACGACTTCCCTTTAACCAATTCGGCCGATTCGATGTCCATTTCGCCTTTTTCATAGTTGAGATTCCTGTAATAGGTTCCCTTGCTAGAATTTTTCATTTGCTCTTCCTCTCTTAATAACCATTCATAACGCACCACACTAGTGGTGAGTTGGGGAAGATCCCAGAATTCACGATCTTGAAATTTCTTTTTCAGATCGAAATTGAGACAGCTCTGAGCGATTCTCACAATTTATTTTCTGGGAAAGGCATGTAACATCGGCCTTGAGCCACTTTGAACATTTGTAAGAAAGTCTCGGCCCATTCTCCTGGCAGCTGTCTCAAGTTTGCCAAATCGGCCAAGGCCACTTCAGATTCGGCCTTATAGAATTGTACATGGAATAAATGTTTCATTTGTTTCCATTGAATGACATCGCTACGGGTGATGGTTGTGGTCCTCTCACAAGCGGGACATATTTGTGACTTTGCCCTTGTGAAAATTGGGGACCTTGGGGCAACACTACTTCATGTTGTGCCATGTTTGGCCCTTGGTGTAGGTTTGGCCCCAGATGTGGGCCATTGCCCCCAGGACTCATTCCCCCATTGGAAATCGTAGGGGCAGTAACCCATTGTGGAGGAATATTGCTTGGACCAGCCTCCTGACTGCTTGGTGCATTAGGAGGTATAGTCCACGGTAGGGTTGTCCCCCCGTTTACACACTTGGCCATCAACTCATTTAATGAGCTGAGGTGTTTGGCCATATTTTCATAATGCGAGTTAATAGTCGAAGTAAACTTATCTATGATGTAAGCGTTTTGAAGCCTAACTTGTTCGACAACATCATGTGTGAACTCGCCGAACAAGGCACGAACCGCGTTAGGGCTGAACTCTCGCATAAGTTCATATCGACTAGAGTCTGCCAAACCTTCGAAATGGCCTACTACGGCCGGAACATGAGGCTGGTTGGTTTGCTCCAGTCCCCCTTCCTCCGTACTTGAGCCAGTTTGAGTGTTTCTTTTCGGAAGCGTTTCCACTTTTTACACCAAGACTCCCACTGTGGTCGCCAAAAACTGTTTGCACAATTTTCCGTCAAAAGAGCGTGTAAGGTTCAAACCTCCCGAGACACAGTCCTAGCAATGAGTGTTTGATTAAGTGAATAAGTCTCCAAGGGGCACAAGCACACAAATTACAGTCCTAAGATTACAAAGCTACGGAATTAAAATAAAATGCTCTTTTTGAGTCTTTATTTTTTCGGGGGGTTCTTCTTCGCATGAGTGAGCTTTTTATAGTGGAACTCGTTAACTGCTCGGACGGTTCCAATCCGCAAACTTCTCTGCAACTGCTGGATCATGCCTCCAACCGCCGAGTTATGTGCCATAACTGCCTGATCGTGGGGAACTGTCAAATTGTGCGCGATGAACTGCCAAGTCGTGGGTGGTATTGTCTAACCGCTAAATCGTGAGATCAACTGCAGAATGTATTAGTCGTACTGACTCTTTTTGTCGTCCTAGTCGCTGTGTCGTCTGGCGATCGTTCTGATTGTTTCTCTCATCGTCGCCCTGTTTACAAATCGCCCTTCAGTGCCCATTCGTCCTAATCGTTCTTCGCCCCTTGACATGTCATTTCATTAACTCGTATCTTCTAGGGCGATTTTCTTCGCCAACGGAAACAATGCAATATAAGTTTATATTTCCTTCCAAAAAAAAAAAAAAGTTCACTTCTTTTAGAAAAATATGTATACCACTGATTAGTAATATAAATGGACTTTCGTTTGTCATTTTATAAAATATCCTTGTATTTGTGAGTTGTCACACAATCATGTAATTGTGAAAAAGGTTTAAAAGTTGGATTAACGACTCCTAATGCAATATAATAGTCTAACAATATCAAATACAGACACATATAAAACTCACGTTTTCTCATATTCTTATAAATCATCCCGTGTTATATTTGGATAATCAAATTTTAAATTTTATATCATCAAATCACACCCTCAAATAGACCCGGCCAAGGTTTCGGTTCGAACCGGAACCGAACTGGTTGGAACTGGACGGTTCCGGTTCCGGTTCCGAACCGGAACCTAACCTGTTCGGTTAGGGTTCGTCCCCTAACTGAACCGGTTGGAACCGTTCGGTTCCAACAGTTCAAACCGGAACCGTACGGTTCCGGTTGGAACCAGTTACAATAATATATATTTTTTAATTTTTTATATTAGAATTTTATTTGTAATTTAGTGTAATTATGTAATGTAATTTAACGTAATTTGTAATTTACATAATTTTATTTGTAATTATTTTCAAAAAAAATAATTTAATGTAATTATTTGTAATTTAACTTTTATTTTCAAAAAAGTAAAAAAAAAAAAAACGAATGGAACCGGAACCGAACGGTTCGGTTCCGATTTCGGTTCCATTTTAGTGTGGAACCGGAACCGGACGGTTCGGAACTGAACCGAACCGCCGGCCCGGTCTACCCTCAAATATATTAGAAGAGAAAAATTCCACTCAACTTTTTTGTTGGGGATATAAGTGACTCAAAAGCAAGAAAAAGGTAGAGGAAGAGACTTGAAGCACAAGTTTAGAGAATGAACAGCCAGTTACCAAGCAAAAGCCTAAAAACCCAAAAGCATTTCTTCAGTGAGCAGTAGCCACCACCCTCTTTTATAAAATTCCATAAACCCACTTGTAAAAATTTGCTATTTAACGAAATATTAATTAATCTTTTCCGCCATATTCATCCATTTGCTTCGCTTCCATGAGTCATCAGAATACCAGAGGAGGCTTTTCAGGGATATCTCAGCGCCCTGACGGTTCCAGAGGAGGCTTTTCAGGGAGATCTCCGCGCCCTGACGGTTCCAGAGGAGGCTTTTCAGGGAGATCTCAGCGCCCTGACGGTTCCAGAGGAGGCTTTTCAGGGAGATCTCCGCGCCCTGACGGTCATTATTCTCATTGTAACAGACAGGTAACTTTATCATGCTACCTCCCTTTTCGTTTCTGCTCTTTGAGCAATGCATGTACTGTGTTTATTTGTTATTATGTTTTGTTGTTCCTTGTAATTGTTTGTTTAATGGTTGATTTAGGAAAATGGGTTTGTGTTTATTTTGTTTTTCTGTTGTTATAAACAAAAAAAAAACTGTATTTGAGTTATGTGGGTACTGGTTCTAAAACAGTCCATGTTAAAATTCATTGGGGGTGGTAAAGAGGCCTAGGGTTTCATGGATGGGTTGGATTTGGTTGCCATTAGGCAGTACAAAAATTAAATTAATTTGAGTTCAAAGGTATGTTTGATCGAGGGGGCGTGTCATCATTTGTGAAGTATAAGTGGGTGGGTGATTGGTAAAGAATGAAGCGGTACACTTTAGCCATCAAGCTTATGCACATCAGTTTTAATTAAACCCTACATTTTGTTTAGATCATAAAATTATTTGTTTAGTTAATCTTTAGTTGCTTTTCGGTCTACTTGAAGAGTAAAAGTTAATTCTTTATGCTGGGACACATTTTGTTGGATTTATTTTTGCTAATGTCACTTGGGTAATGCCCTTCAAGTATGTGAAATACGGGTTTATGCTCATTAGATGTAGTTCTTAACTCTAATTAATTTGAAATTTGGAATAGTTCTTGCTGCTTTTGTTTTACTTTCAACTCTCTTCTAGATTTGAAGTTATCACTTAAGAAGACCTAACTCTGGTCATCATCGTGATGGTGCCTTTTTCCTTTCTGTATGTATTTCTTTATTGTGTATTTGGATGATTATATATATATATCTACCTTTGAGTTTACAATTGATGAGCATTTCCAAATATCTTATTATTTTGAAAATTGTAGGATGGAGCAAGTAAGCCATTTGCCAATGAGGACAGAATGTCACAAGGCAGAGGAAAGCATCCTCATCATGTATCCACTGGCAGTGGTTCAAAGCATTCCAAAGATAAACCTGCCTCTAAGTGTGTGTACCGGCCTAAGACACCTTCACCTGATGTTATTTCAAATTCTCTTGAAGCTGGGGGTAGTAACATGAAACAACCTGAGTGCTTTGAAGCTTCCGATTCATCATTTGCTCAGGCCGATTCTACGAACCTACATCTGAATGTGAGTAGAATTAAGATTGGAATTATTTGTTTGGTAAATCTATCTATAAATATGCTGTGATTATATGATTGATAAACGGGTAAACTTTAAACATATATGTTTTTGGAAAACTGCAGGATGAAGCAAGCAAGCCTTTTGCCCATGATTTTTTGAGGACTAAGGATGGAATGTCACGAGGTATAACCCCAGGTAGTGGTTCAAAGCATTTCAATGATAAACCTACCTCCAGTTATGTTCACTGGCCTAAGACACAGTTACCTGATGTTATTCCAAATTCTATGGAGGCTGGGGGCAGCTGTATCAAACGACCTGAGTGCGCTGTGTCCTCAGATTCAGTATTTGGGGATGATATTCATCCGTTATCTGGTCAGTCTGATTCTAAGAACATACATCTGGATGTGATTAGAAATCAGATTGGAGATACCCCAGAAAAGAAAGCAGAAGACGGCGCAACATCAAAACCTGATTTTTCTGGCAAGGTAAAAGTTGGACACATGCTGGAGACACTACCACCTGCCAAAGCTGATGATACTGAAAATCAGGCTTCCCAAGAAAAGGGTACCAATAATTTATCAGGCATTGGAGATTCAGGGCATTCTGTGCAACAGGCAGTAGATAAGCCTTTTGATATTTGTCCACCTGAGAGACGGAATTTGATGCTAAAACCTTCTTTGCTTGAGATGAATAAACAAAAAAGGAATGACAAAAAGCGCTCCATCGAAGGAAAAAGTAAAACTATATTGAGGCCTGGAATGGTATTACTGAAGAATTATCTAGCCTTAAGTGATCAGGTACTGCTCTATTCTCAGTGCTGTCTTTTTTCTCTCCAGGGATCGGCATTCTTCCATCTTGTTTATGTTACTCTATACCATTCGTTCTATTGAATTGAGATGCATGATGAAGTTTCCTGGCAACTGAGGTGGGGTTATTATAGCATCATCAGCATGGTAGAGGATTCGTGGGTTCAAAACTCTGTCATAACAACTTATTCTCGTCTAAGGTTCCAAGCAGTACTGAAAAATGAAGATCACTGTATAATTATCTCTTGAAGTAAAATTAAGAAATATGATAACCAAATGTTTATCATTTATTACAATCTCCATTTTTGTATACAGTTCATTGATTTTATTCTCCAATCTTCTTCTTAGGTCAATATAGTAAAGGCATGCCGAGACCTTGGGCTGGGTCCTGGAGGTTTCTACCAACCTGGTTACCGTGGTGGCACGAGCCTACATTTAAAAATGATGTGCCTTGGTAAAAACTGGGACCCTGAGACAAGTAAGTATAGCGATATCCGGCCAGCAGATGGTGCTAAACCTCCAGCTATACCTGCTGAATTTTATATGCTTGTTGAGAAAGCAATCCAAGATTCCCGTGCTGAACTTCCAAGGATGTCACCTGATATCTGTATTGCAAATTTTTATTCGGAAACTGGGAAACTCGGCCTCCATCAGGTTTGCAGTGAGATTCTATTATTTTATTTTATGAACATATGTTATTCTGAATGAACTGGCATTGAACTGACTGGTTCATGAGACAACACGAAAAAAATGCAGGAACATGTTACTGTGGAGTTCAAACTAATGTCTATGACTGCTGACATCATCCCTGTCTTCTTGCCAATGCAGGATAAAGATGAAAGTGAAGAAAGTATTGATAAATGTTTACCCGTCGTGTCCTTTTCAATTGGAGATTCTGCAGAATTTTTGTTTGGTGATTCGAGGGATGTGGACAATGCACAGAAAGTTATCCTAGAATCTGGAGATATTTTAATATTTGGTGGGAAATCTAGACGTATTTTTCATGGTGTAGCTAATATTATCCCTGCCACTGCCCCGAAGTCCCTGCAGGAAGAAACAAATATTCGTCAAGGTCGCCTGAATCTTACTTTCAGGCAGTATTAAACTTGGTTTATATGCTCAGCGCTGTGTGTGAGTGATTGTATAGGTCCTCTGGATGTGTTGTGAATGATAAAATAGGGAAGTTCAAAGCAATATGTTTCTTGTTTAGCTAGCAGACTTTTTTGATACATGAATGTCATATTTTGCAATGAAGATATTTGAATTAAAGTTTGTTTCTGAGTTCTGATCATATAAAAGCAATTTTTACTGTTTTTGTTTAATGAAGTTTCTAGGAATTATCCTCTATCAGACAACTTTAATCCCTGATTTCATTCTCGATTCCACAAGAATTTTTTTGAAAGTTTCTCATTTTGTCGAAAAGGTTTTTAATTTTTGGCCTAATTTTTATTCTGATGATCGATTTAACCTCGGATCAAAAAGATATATCTTGATTATGTTCCATCTCTTCAACAAGTTTAGTAATGAGCATAACGGCCCTTTTGTTTGAGTGATTCTATAAGCTGAGTAATTTCAGTTCTCCCACTGTGCCATGGTGGGTGGTCTGCCATTGCTTGAGAAAGGCTACTTTATTTGGGCATTTGGTTAACCTCAAATTTCCCCAGAAATGGCCAGCGCTTATGCCACTTTTTGGCAACCAAACTTGATCAACAGTCACTTAACCATAGCTTGTTGGACCAACATAACATTCCTTTTGTCTTTGCTTAAAACAACTAGATCAACAAGACAAACAACTCATCAACCAACAATAAAATGCCCATAATTATTAGCACATTTTTTTTTTAAAAACAAGTAAATAGCCACTCATTCTATATATAGTTAATTTAGCCCTTTTTGTGCTTGTTCTCTCATAAGATTATTGAAGGTGTTTTTATGTGATGAGGTTATTTGTATGCTTTGGGTCTCGGCGGAGGTGTCTGGGGGCTACTCTTCGGAACGATTTCGCACGTTTTATCCCCTCTAAGGAGCCTCACCCATGTGAGTGGTTGTTGGGGTATGCCTGACTCTCATCGTGGCTCTTCAGAGCTTTAGGAATATCGAGTGGCAAAGTCAGACATGCCCCAATAACCACTCACATGGGTGAGGCTCCTTACGAGGACAAAACCGTGCAGGACCATTCCGGAGAGTAGCCTTCAGGCACCTCCACCGAGACCCAAAACGGAAAAATAGCCTCGTAGGAATGAGATTACATAAAAACACATTCAATTACAAAAACCCCATGGCAAATGTAAAGGAGAAAAGGGAGAGTGAGCCAAACCGGAGAAGCAGGGCACATGCTAATTCCATCAGTTGTGAGGATTTTTAGAGTTCTGCATGTGCTTTAGCACTCCAGCTAGGAACCTTCTCCCTCATAAGCACAAGCTTAGAGCCCTGATTAAACTTAAAGAGATAAGGGCCTTGATTTTGGAACAATACATAATTACAGATCAGTAATTGAATTGGGTAGAGTTTGGTACGCTTATAAGTTTGTATATAAGTTAGCATTTAAACATTACACCAAACACATAATTAACATTAGCGTTAACGTTAACTTATACTCTTATAAAATTATAATCTTATAACATGAGATTATTTTTCTACACTATCTTATACTCTAGTATGATCTGAATCATCGACATTATGTAAATGTTCAAGTCGATAGACACATTTATTTATACACGACCTTATGTTATATTTATCGATGAAAAGTTTTTTTTTTTTAAATTCAAGATTTCTGTTTTGTTTGGGCTGAAACCTGAAAGTTTCCGAACACTATCCCAACTCTGTTTCTGAACATCACCATCACTCATCACTGCACATTTGTACAGCGTTTACTCTGTTTCTTCTTTTGCTTGCCTTATATTCAAATTGTTTTGGTTTCTGGGTTTTTTGTAAAGTTGTATAATTCACAATGACTGTTGAGGAGAAAAGGGATTATTCGAGTGGTGAAGATGGTGCCATAGACAAGTTTCCAATTGGTATGCGAGTGCTTGTTGTTGATGACGACCCAACTTGCCTTAAGGTTTTGGAAATTTTCCTGAGTGCATGCCAGTATGAAGTAACATAGCTAGAGAAGATGGAAAAAAAGTTGGTTTAGCTCCAGTTCTTGGAATGGTGTTAGCAGAATGTGCCCAAATTGGGCTCATGTTTGCAGGTCAATGAGTCATCTCATCTATAACGGATTGGGCAACTTGGTCTTTGTCTTTTACTCCCAATGCATTAGCCTCTCTCATTCTTCTCCGTGCTTCATTTCTCTTACACAGGTCACAAATTCCTCCGCTCACTTTGCCTATTCTCTGTGGTTTCTTTATTCTTGGCTTTCTTGTGTTTTTCTTGATTTCTTGAGATACCGAGCTAATATTTTGGGTGGAATATACAAAATCGATTGAGACAAAGTTTTCTGCGCTTGTTTTATCATGTGGACGGCGAGGCTGACATACTACTACCATAAATTGTGGGCAGAGTCAGCGATACGTCTTAAAGAGAGCAACCTAGTTCGCGATTCAACCCAGCTTCATTTTTGTATTCGTGATGAACAATAATATTATTCTTATTTTTCCATATTGTTCCAACATATTTCGGATAACGTCCAGGCACAAGCCTAACACCAACTAGAATTGGAACAGGTGTTTCAGCTTCAACTCTTATCAACATAAAAGAAGACTTGGTTAGGCCACACTTCTGATCCTGATAAGGCAGGCACAATGCTAGCTTTAGCAAAACTCCTGGTGTAAGAGATGCCATATTGTTTCTTTCTTCTCTTCTTAATTATGACTCTCCAGCTCTAGATTTCTTATAATCCTGAAAGGAAAAACATAAAAATGGTGAAACAAAAGTGTGTTCATAATCATGGAAATATTACAAGGTCTTTCTGAGAAGTGACAGATGGAGCATTATTGTTATATTCAAAGGGTTTTTAGGTCATTATGATTCTGATGTGTGTCATGCACTTCTGGGTGAGGATATCCAAATGATATCTAAAATTTCTAGAATACAACGAATGTATCACGTCATTCATGTAACAATCTAATTATACTCAACCACACGTATTAATAAATTAAAAAACTATATAACTGGATTACACATCTACTTTATTTAATAGTTGATGATATCACGTTACTCATATCTCTGTTGCACCAAAAAAATACTCTCAGATGTCTAAGATCAAAATAACAATTGGCTATTTATTTGTTCTAATTGCAAACTGGACAAACTTCACAAGGTATATAACAAGTCTAATGATACTTTTACATTGTTATAGACTTAAACCAGCAAGCAGCTCATTGAAATGCATTGGCTTCAGTTTCAGATCTGACCAAGCTAGCATAAACACCATTAAGATGTGAAGCCAAAAGTGTGTCATGGCTACCATACTCCACTACTGAACCATCTCTCACGACGGCAATCATATTGGCTTCTCTGATCGTCGAAAGGCGGTGAGCCACCACAATGGTGGTGACCCTCTTGGAGACCTTCCTTAGAGCTTCTTGAACATGCTTCTCTGATTCCAAGTCCAGTGCACTACTTGCTTCATCTAGCAGTAGCACTCTTGATCCTTTTAGAATAGCCCTTGCTATTGCAATCCTTTGTTTCTGGCCACCTGATAATTGGACTCCACTCTCACCAACCTGTATCAAAAGAAAAAAAAAGAAAGATCATGCTACATAATAAACTTCAAACTCATCAAAAAGCAGTGTTCGAAAACGTGACGCCACTAGAGCCGTTGTTCCCAGGCCAAATCGTTGGGACTAGAAAGTGCATCAGAATGATTGACGGCATTTCTAGTGCGAAAATCCACAGCCGTCAGCCGTAGTGGGAATTTGAATTCTTAACCCTAACGACGTCGGTTTTTACACCCTAACCTTAACCCTAATCCTAATTTAACAAAAATCAACTATCTATATCATACATTTCAAAAAGTCTCAAATTTTCAAGACATAAACCCTAATTTCTAAAAAAAAAACCCTAATTGCTTCAATTCTTATTGGTTTCTCATCAAATTGACCGTCTAAAAACCTTCCCTACCACTAAACAACAATTCCTATGATCAATTTTTCCAAATTCCCCCAAAATCAAGAGTCACCAAATTGACCTAAAATCTTAATTTCGAATTCTCCACCGGTCGAGGAATTGTCTAGGCCCCCGCCTAAGCTACACCTAACGCGTTTTAGAACACATAAAAATGATCATGGATCACAATAAGTTCATTAGGCATACCTGAGTTTCATAGCCTTGAGGAAGGCTACTAATGAACTTGTGTATATAAGCTTCTTCTGCAGCCTCTTCAATCTCAGCCCAGGAAGCTTCAGGGTTACCAAGTGCAATGTTGTCCCTTATAGTCCCAGCAAAAAGTGCAGGCTCTTGACCAACCAAAGCTGTTTGCTTCCTCAACCACTTAACATTAATCTCCCTCAAATCCACCCCTCCCATTGTCACTTTCCCTTGATTTGGATCATAAAACCTTTGTACTAGCCATATCACAGTTGATTTTCCTGAACCACTTCCTCCTACTAATGCCACCATGCTACCGCCTTTAATCTTCAAACAGAAATCTCTTAGCACTGTCACTTCAGGCCTTGATGGGTATGCAAATGTTACCATTTTGAGCTCAATATCCAATGGTTTGGTTCGTTCGACTTTCCTACCTTTATCATTATCAATCAATGGTCTGCGTTTAGTGACGTCAAGAATGGCAGGAATCGCTGTTGCTGCCATGGAAGTATCTGGTGCTAGACCAGCTAGCTGCCCCACAGAAAATGAACTTAGCACAAGAATGAGAAAGATTTTATATACCTGACCAAACTTTGTATTACCTTGTTTCACAAGGTAGGCACCATACCAAAGAACTAATGTATATGCAGCATACATAGCACCTTGAGAGAAACCAAGTGTTAAGCCTAGAATTTGTGACCGTTTCACTGATTTTTTATTTGGTTCCGATAAAGCTTTATCGAAAGACTTGATTATCTGTTCTTGAGCAGAAAATGTTGTTACTGTTCTTATATTGGAAACTGCACCGGAAGCAATGCTGCTAGCTTTCGCGTAGGAACTATTATCAATTTTCGGTCCAACATTTATGATCAAGCTCAGGTAGCTTGCTCCAAGAGTTAAAGGTGTGAGAGCAGCAGCCACAAGTGTTAGTCTCCAGTTAAGGCCAAATGATACTCCAAGACCAACAGCAGCGGAGCTTAAACCCATTAACAAGACTGAGAATCGATCGCCAAGGACCGATCTGAAACTGATACTATCAATTGATAGTCTTGAAACAAGCACTCCTGTTGAATTCTCATCAAAATCAAACCAACCAGGTTCTTGCTTTAGTATTGATCGAAACAAGAGATCTCTAACTCTCATTGTGAGCTTTGTTCCAGCCCAGCCACAGAAACCTTGCTGGCCAGTCATAAAGATTATGCACCCAAAACCAAGGCCTAGCAGTGCTAAAGAGAGGTAGCCAACCTCTCTTTTCAACTGCCGTGGGCTATCGTGAAAGTAAACTTCGAGGGCTTCGCCTAAAATCAATGGAAAGACCGAAAGAACAGCACCTGCATTCATACCTAAGATAAACCCCAATAAAAGCACGACAACCTCAGGTCTCTGTAGTTTCCATATCTCTGAAAGCTGAAACTTTCTAGGCCTTGGCTTTTGCAGCTCTTCCTCCTCTGCTTGGTTCTCGGCTTGCATGGATTTGATGTACTTTGATCTTGAAACTTCATTTGCATACCTTGTTCTTGATACATCAATAGCTGATTTCTCAAAATTGGAGAACTCGATGCTTTTGTGAGTATCCTTTTGTTTTGATTCAGGTGCTGACACTGCTTCAGAAGCAAGCTTGACAAGATCATGATAGGCCCCGCCTCTTTCCATTAGTTGACGATGATTACCAATCTCAACGACAGTTCCCTGGTCAAGAACAACAATGGTGTTGGCATTCTTAACTGTTGCTAACCTATGAGCAATAACAATGGTTGTTCTGCCGGAGGAAATTTTGTCAATGGCTTGTTGGACTATGGACTCGGACTCAGAGTCTAGAGCACTGGTTGGCTCATCTAAGAGAAGGATACTAGGGTCTTTGATCATGGCTCGAGCTAGTGCAATCCGTTGTTTTTGGCCCCCAGACAGTTGAGTTCCTCTATCCCCCACCTGCTTGTCATTTAAGTAAATTTAGACTGAATTTTTTTTTATAATAAAAATGAATTTATTGCGTATACAAGTGTGTGCACAAAGGCTGGCATAAGTATTTCACTTGTGTGGAAGAGAATGTGTTGTTGTTGCACCTGTGTGTCATATCCTACAGGCAGCTCAGAGATGAAGCCATGGGCGCTCGCAGCTTTGCAAGCAACGATTGCTTCTTTCATGGTGGCATTCTCCTTACCCATCAACACATTTTCTAATATGCTGGTGGCAAATAGATAAGAGTACCAAGGCAGAGCTCCTCCATTTATCAGAGCCCCTAAGCAACCGAATATCATAAGAACCATATCCAACTTTGTCGAATACTTAAACAAACTAAACAACCCTATTGGTTTTGCTACTTCTCTATCATCATCTTCTTCTTCTTCTTCAGCATCATCTTCATTATAAGCGGAAACCAGCTTGGTGTCATTGTAATGAACATCACCACCACCATAGTGACTAGTTGATTTCCAAGCATCATGACCTCCATGGTCATGGCTACCGTGATGTTTTCCATTTAAAATAACCTGATGATTATGAACATCACCATCTTCCGTGTAAGCACGAGATACAGAAAACCAACGTGGATCATTATGACTATGGCGATTATGATCAGTCTCTGACAAGTGCACCTGCCTTTCAACATCATCAGATATATCATAATCAATCATACTAAGTTTATCTTCATTAGCCAATGGACTAGCAGGTCTGCTTCTTCCCTCCTGGATCTTCCCCAAGCTAGAAATCCCTTGATGGGACTTCCTTTGATCACCCAACTTGTGTTCCTTGCTACGCAAGGAACTTTCATTATCCCTAGCAACATAGCTACGAAGTTGAAGCCTCCCAGATGGCATTCCACTATAGCTAGAATAGTCATAATAAGGATTAGCAAAGCTTCCAAGTCTACCAGAGGTTTGAGATAGATAAAATTCATTAGCTGATCTCCTAAACACATTACTGTTTACTGGGGTTGAAGGTGTCCAAGGGCTTAAGGCTGCACCCAAGTTCCGACTATCACGCCAACCTGAGGGCTCAAATTGCCATGAAACCTCACCTTGCCATGACATGTCATCATCTGTACCAAAAGGGGTGGTTGGAGCACGGCGGCGAGCTCTACGTGGTGCCCTGTTGCGGGATGACAAGTAGCGAGAGTTGATTGGCGAAGGAGAACGTGACCCACGATGTGAGCTAACAGGTGTAGTGTGGTGATGGTGGGGATACATATGGGAGGAAGAGTGATCAATCTCAAAGGAAGACTCCATGAATGATGTTGAAAGTAAGAGAAGATGGCAATTCAACTTTGGGACATAGTTATAGCCACAGATGCTAGTTTAAGCCATTGAACATTGCTTATTCTATAAGTTGTGCAGCAAAATCAAGCTGCTTTAACAGACAAAAGTCACCCGGATTTGTCCACCTAATGTGCATGGACAATGTTCAAGGCCAACAGGCCGGCCTTGTGAGAGCCTAAAATGTTAAATAATTGAACTGAAAGTTCAGCAAAATGATTGTGGGTGTCTTTTATTTTGGATCTTTCTGATTCTTTAGGGACAAACAAAGTTCAAACTAAGAAATAACGAAAGACAACTGGTGCTTGTCTTAATCTCTCCATCAGTATGTCATTGTCGCCAAAGCATCAAAGTCACATTGGTTCTCCATTTGTCATCAAAGACATCGATCAAATAGATTATGGCTTTATATATATATATGTTATTGAATGAATTATAAACCACATAATCAGTGTGCATAAAATTTTAATTATTTTTCATTTTAACGGGACAAATCAAAATTATCGTATTAATAAATTGGACTTTTCATTCGTTTATGCAACACATTTTAATAAATTTTTTAGTCGCTCCCGCTCATCTCTTAGTGGTTCCGCCACCAGTTAATTTTACTGACCAATCTTCTGTTTTGAGTCTTGCAGAGGAACATCTGCAATCATTCATAAGAAAACTGCATAGTGCAGATAATTTTCACCATTAAAGCATTTTATCAGTCTTCAAGTATATGATCGTGCCTGCCGCCCTCCCTCATCAGCCAAAAAAAAAAAAGAATCAGTATAGCTATCTTTCTGGTGATTGCTTAACTTCCATATTCCATCCTGTTACGTACGGTAGGTTAAATGAAAAAAAAAAAGTTCCGATCACTCGAATGTTGTAATATCCCATATCTCTTGGAATGGAGACTCGTAATGTCCTTATAAGTGTTGAACCCTCTATTATTTGGAAAACAAACCGTGATGGACCAAAGCTTTGGAATTGACCACCATGGACCAAAGCGGATAATATCTTACTAATTGAACGGGACCACTTCCAACCAGAAGTGTGCCAATAAGTGGTAGATTATATAATATCTCACATCATTGAGAGGAGATGCTATATTAATGTCATTGTAAGTGTTGAGCCACAATAAGAGGGCACATGCTTTAGATTTGGGCCAACTCGAACCAAAACGGATAATATCTAATTAGTTGTCGGGTCATCACAAATCCTATTAAGATTCACAGTACTCAGGTTATTCCAGAATAGCACAAACTATAAACTACAAATATATGGATAAGTCCTTGTCCAGTAGTAAAAAGAACAACAATGTTAGAAAATGAAGTTTACAAAAACCAAGGACTTTGCATATCCTGAAGAAGAACCTAGAGTTGTTTAAACTATAATTTTGTATCGGTCATACCAAAGAAGTTCTCACAACATAAGAAGTTAAAAGAGTATCCAGCAATTTCAAGTGGACAGGACAGCTACCAACAAATCAACAAAAAATGCATATTTGTGCAGGGACAGCATTGAGTTTCGGAGGTCCTAAATGAGTTTTTAAAATATGTAATCCCCATCAATAAAAGAGATTAACTTTTCTTAAATTTGATGTCGGCTCAAATTTGGAGACCCTAGCCGACAACCTGTGTGGGCTATCCCCAATGCCGCCCCTGTATTTGAGCCCAATGTATCTCTTCTATGATGAATGCAACATTCAACCTTAGCCAGTGGCTCAACAAGTGTAATAGAGTAAGAGTACTACCATAAGAGTTGCCACTGCTACAATCTGCATATTATTTGAAAGATGGTATGTACCCTTTCTTTAAACTGCAGCAATATCAACAATTTAGAAAAGGAACAATGATGAAACAAAAGAACAATAAAATTTAGTAAGCTACTCTGAGGCTAAAAGAAATGAAAAAGAATACCCTGCATGACCAAAATCACAATGATTATGATGCACAAATAGGATTCTATCAGTAATCCTACAAACTTGATTTTGTCAGTAATCCTACTAAAATGCATCCCTTCATCCCTTGATGTAGCTGTATCATTAGATATTTTTTTAATTTTTAGTGAATTAGCAATATAGGACTCTTTAACCGACTAAACTATTTTGATGATGGAACTGTTTTGCAATTGCAGCCATAGGGCAACAAATGTCGTTGCAGCAAATTGCATTGAGCAATACTTGTTGGCATTGTCCTGCTAGGAGACCAATTAGATGGTCTTTGAATCAAAGCATTGCCTAAGAATTGGCTCATAGATGACAATACAAGTCAAACGGTGAGATACTCTTAGACCTTTCAGTATGCATATGTAGCTACACCGTTTAGGTTTGTTCAACACATATGTAGAATGCAACAATCAATCAACAGAGTTGCACTAATAAATCATTACAAACAATCTCTTTGGCCGCAACTCAAAATGTCTATTTCTGCATCAATCACTTGTGTTACAGCATTTTAGACAAATGTTACATTCTGATAAATATTTGAAGATAAAGATCAACAATTACACTCGACAGACAACCAATTCAATTACAAATTTCATAATTTTTATCATCAATGGGGCCTTCACCCACAAACCACAAACAAGTCTAAATCTCAATCTAAAACTACAACCCTAGTACCATTAGTTGCTACAATCACTAATACTATTATTTCCATTATCATTACTCCTATGATGATTACCTGCATTCCCAGTTTTCCTTACATGCTTCAATTGTGAAATCTCCAATTGAATCTTCATAAAGAACTGCATCCTCTGCAACTCCATCTCTTTCGCGAACTTCATCCTCTGCTTCTCCATTTCCACTACTTGCTGCAACTTTGCACTCTCCGCTTGCTCGTAAGCCTCCCCAAACTTCAATATAGATTGTGTCAACTGCTTCACTGAATCCCCCCATCCCCCCTTATCCTTTCCTTTACTCGACTCCCCCTCCCCTCTCTTCCTCTTCTCCGGAGGAAAACTATCAATCGAATCCCTAGACTCCTCCGATTCCTCCTCTTCTTCCGTCTCCACAGCCACCCTCTTCCTCAACTCCATCCTACTCCTTTGCCCACCAACAAAAACACTCCTTTCTTGTTGATTCTTCCCCGAATTCCTCATCCCAACAGGAATCCCCATCGGCACCGTCACTGCTGCTGATGCCGTTGCAGGTATTTTCGCAGTGGGACCAATCAACTGATCAAGCTTTTCAAAGAAAACCCACTTGCTGGTTCCTCCACCGGACATAATCTTCGCCTTCTCCAACTTATACTTCTTTTTCACAGTATCAATCCGATTCTTGCATTGAATATCGGTCTTCGGAGCCTTTGTATAATCTTCCCTGCTGCTCACTATATCAGAAACTTCTTTCCAATGCTTCTGCTTCAAGTTTCCTCTGCTAAGCTCCAAATACCTTTCCCCCCAAGCATCTATTAAAACCCCAGTTGCTCCTTCGCTCCAGCAATCCTCTCTGCCACCTCCGCCGCCGTTTCTCTGCGACGGCAGAGTCAAAGCAAGACTGTTTTGTTGCCGCTGATGTAGTGGGAGCTGTACCGGCGGGGCTGCCGCTACCGTCACCGATATCCGCTCGTTCGCCGGAGACCCAGTTGGGGACGCCGGCGGAGGTGACTGGATCTCATCGTCTTCCTCCATCAGATCTCGCAAAAACAGAAGCTTTTTTTTTTTTTTTTACCGGAGAGAGCAACAAGTCAAATAAAGTTGTGATTTTTATTGTGTTTGTTTGTGTTATTTGGGGTTTAAGGGGGGGTGACGGCGTTCGGTGACGGATTGGGACACGTGGAGGTTGGGGTTAAGAGAGGAGGGTGTACGTGGAGGGATGTGATTGGTTGGTGAGGGAAAAACTCCGTCACCGGCGTGAATTTCGTGGTGCCGGCTTGGTAGGTGGACCTGGAAGCGTGTATTTATCTCGAAATGTGAATTGACGGAAAACGCCATGAGACTTTGCTGGATTTACTGCTACTACCTTTTTTCTACTGGTTTCCGGTGTTGTTCCCAAATTGCCCTTCGGGGTAGTGGAAAGTTAAAAGTCTTTTCGGTTGGTGGAGCTTGTGATTTCTTGTTGACGACAGAGATGAAAGGACATTTTTAGACCTCATTTCATTTATATATTATATATTATATTATATTATATATATATATATATATATATATCTATAAAGGAGAATGGTGTTGGAGGAAAGAGAGTGTATCCAACGGCTCTCTTTATGTGGCTTAATTGATGGTTCAGATCATTTTATTGGTAATTGGAGGAAAGAGAGTGAATTGATTGATGGAAATGGTAAAAAAATTTCAAATTAAAAAATAGAAAGTTAAAATAAAATCATTTAATTATGTAACACCGTGCCGTAGGCACATGGCAAATACTGTAACACGGTGCCGTAGGCACGGGCCAATACTGTAACACCGTGCCGTAGACACGGGCAAAAAATGTAACACCGTGCCGTAGGCACGGGCCAGATACTGTAACACCGTGCCGTAAGCACGGGCAAAAACTAGTATATATATATATATGAAATTATCATTTTTACACCTATTAAATCATACAAGTACTTTTATCTATGGGTGTTAACGGGTCGGGTCGAGTTTTTTAAAATTTTATGAGACCCGATCGGGTCGAGTCACGCGAAGGTGAAATATGATCGGGTGTGGGTCGGGTCGGGTCGTCCGGTCGGCATAAAAAAGATAGTTTTTTTTTAAGAATTAATTATTTTGAAATATAAATATTAGTTATTTTATGTCTCAAAAATTATCATATATATAAAGTTTCAATACAACAAAAATAATAAACAAATGAAATAAAAGTAAAAACTTTAAAAAAATAATAAAATTTTAGAAAAATAATAAAAATACTATAGGGTCGGGTCGGAAAATTTACAATGTTTTTTTAGACCCGCGCGGGTAGGGTCGGGTCACGTCGGGTCGGGTCGCGGGTTGACCCGACCCTATGAACACCCCTACTTTTATCGCGAAAATTTTGAATTCATTCTTTTTTCACTTGTAATTTGAAAATTATTCAATTTTCCATATGTAAAAGTAGAAAAATGTACAAATTATCCAATTATTTTACGAAAATTATCCATTTTTGAGACGAAAAAATGAAACAATTTGAAAGTTTTAGTGAGAAATGGTACTTATACTATTTTTTATTTTTATTTTTATTTTTTTTGGAATCGTTAGAAATCTCGTCGCCAAACGACCCATTCCGGACTTAAACGTAGCAGGTAAAATCCCCGACTGTCTGAGGCTCTTACGAGAAACGTACTCTTTAGATTCAAACCCAAAACCTCAAGGTGAGAACATGAGTCCTACACTACCAAATAAAAATTGATAATTTACTAAGTGATATTTACACTATTTACTAAGTGAAAAATGATAATTTTCCTATATATTACTAGTATTTTTCAATCTCATGAAAAAAAACCTTGACTTATTATGAGAGTTAAGACTCATTATGCCCTTCGGTTAATTGTCAATTTTTGTTTGATTGTTGATATAAATTATAGATGCTAATTATTCAATTCCACCCTATTGGATTGAGTATAGGTTGACTTTATTTATCAATTTGTATCATAAAAAATAAAAAAAAAATAAAACATGGATTTTTTAATTTGAAAACATAAGTGGGTAAAATCGTCATTTGACTATAATTTAATTAAGATTCCATATTCATTATATATCTAACTATTCATCCATTTGGATTTAAATAATTGTCATCTCTAAGTAGAGCTTCTACTACAAGTAGAACTTTTGACAAATTTTTTATTTTTAAAAATTTTTTAGTTGTCAATGATAATTTTTACTAAAATTTATAAAATTAATTTTATGGATAATGTTTTTAAAATTATATTATGTAAACAATGAAATAAAATAAAGATATTATAAATCATTTAACTCTTTAAAAAAATTATAAATAATTTAACTCTTTAAAAATATTTTTTAACCAACTTTGACTTCAAATTACAAAAGTTGAGAATATGAATTCGAGTTTTTCTTAACAGATCAAATTAATTATAATAGGAATCAGATGTTTCTATATAATCAATATAATCAAATATTTAACGATAAATTCCTATATATATATATTTATAATATTTATGAATAATTTTTGGATAATAAATATTGATTTAACCTCATCTTTGGGACCACCATCTTATAGTAGGTATGGATAAAAATTAAGAACCAAAAACAAATGACAACTCCAATAAGAGGAGGAAAGTAGTCGATTCTTAAAACAATAATACTACACTTATAAAGATTTGTTTTCTAATTTTCGGATATAATATATATTATGTACATTCATATATTAAGCTTGTCACATAAATGATTTCGCATGATGGAAATAATACGAGTCTCTATTCTTCACAATATTCATGGCTATAGTGGCAGTAGTTATATACGTAGAATTAAAACCAATATAATCAATAGATACGTCTTATCATTTTTTATCTTGATCACTATTCTTAGAAGTTCAACAATCTTTTCAAACTTGAAAACTCTATTATTATTTTTTGGAATTATTGGAAATCTCATCGTCAAATCACTCCTTCCGATTTAAACGGAACATGTAAAACTCACGGTTGTCCCAGATTCTTACAAGAAACACACTCATTGGATTCGAACCCAGGACCTCAAGATCAGATCATGAACCTTACACCATCAAGACACGAGGACACTTGAAAAATCTCAGTAGAAAAATGTTTAATATAAAATTCAGTAAGTCATAATAATTTTCTCTCGTCAAACATAAACATAAAGAGATATTAGCAGATCATAACAGTAGCTTAAACATACATTGAATATGAATTTGAAAAAGCGCAGCTAAAGACAAAATCTTGATTTAAAAATCAAGTCAAATTCTCCAAAAACTCGATGAGCAAGTTACATTTTGTAAAAGTTTTAAGCTGTCAAGGATAAATCTCTAACAATAAGAGTGTGATCGGTAGAACGTTTCGTTAGCGTTAAAATGGTCCATCAAACACGTTATTTGACGTTAATGTTAACGCTCACAAAATCATAATATCACAACATGAGATTATTTTTTGTCGCTAGTAGTATTTGTTCCACAATTTATAAACTAACTTATACTATCAGTGCAATACTATTTTTTATCGCTTCACGTGAATTATGTTTGTTGGAGTTAGAACTCTCAGTGTGAGACACATACGAAGACGATGAAGTAGAACATGAACTAGTATCCTGAGAACTAGACTCTAAAGCATCAATGTCCTCCTGAAACATCTCTTTGAACAATGGTTGGAGTTTGAAGAGCTTATATAATAGACTTATATACTATTTGGTAGAGAATTTTGTGAGAGTATAAGTTAATTTATAAATTAGCGTTTAAACGATATATCAAACACATATTTAATGCTAATTTATACTCTCACAAAATTATAATCTCACAACATGAGATTATTTTTTAACGCTAACTTATACTCTATCTTTTGTTTCACAACATATAACTAACTTATACTTTCAGTGCAATACTCTCTATCAAACTCAGTCTTCGAGGGAGTAGCATCTGTAGTGATCCATTGATGGCTACTACTCCAAAGCTATGTGTCTTACCAAAGCAAAGAAGACAATAGAATCAATGAAGTCTTCTAGGTTGATTGTCAAGAAGGAAGAAACAAAGTATATGGTGACACTCAAAATAGTGTTTCTTCTCCTGGGTAAGGTGGCAATGTATTTGTTTAAATTGGTTAATTGTCAAGAAGGAAGAAACAAAGTATATGGTGGCTCTCAAATTAGTGTTTCTTCTCCTAGGTAAGGTGGCTATGTGTTTGTGTAAATAGGTAGGGTAAATATAGGATTTTCTTTGTATAAAACCGATTTAAAACGGGTCTAAAATAACTCACTTACACACAGACATTCGAACGCCCCTCAAACGTAAAGTTTATGCCTCTGGACATTAGAATGCTCAGACGAACGCAACGTGAACGCACCTCGCAAACTAGTTTTGAGGTGCAATTTAAAACACTTGTAACATTCTTGTCCCTTATCCAAATCATGCGTTCTTTATATGTACGTGATCGTTTTCGAGTTTACTTTCCAATGACACTGACCTCATATCAATCGGAGCTCTAAATCTTCTGGAATGTCCAAAAGAGTGAACGTCGTTCTGATATCTCAATCTGATGTTGTCCAAATACTTATTCAATTACTCCGAGATATTTAAGACTCATTAAAACTCAATTGAACTTATTTTGTTACAGAAGTTACCAATATACATGGAACTAACACCTACTAACTAAACAAATTCATTGCTGATGGAGATTTATTCGAGAGGTTAATTTTCTATATTACACTTCGAACGAAAAACA
>SKCR01026787.1:0-63244 GCA_019454045.1 Zanthoxylum bungeanum | reverse complement strand
ATTTGTGGCTAAAATAATATATCAGATATTTTAATTGAAATCAGATTTCAATACGAAATTAAAATTTGATTTTAATTTGGGCGATTGAATTAATTCAAAAGCGGCTATCGTAATAATTTTACGAGGCATAATTATTTAATTAAATTTGATTTAATTATGACGCGATGATAAATTCGTTTATTCGGAATTAAACGTACCCGATAAAATTGCCCGTGACTTTGCTGGCCCTAGTCAAGTTGTGTGTTGTGTAAGCTAACTCAATTTTGAATTTAAAATGTGGTGGGACCACATGACTTACATCAAATGTCAATTATTGATGGAAGTAGTTGGCTTTAATAAAATGCATCATTTAACACACACAACTACCAAGTTTTTGAAACTATTCACTCTCTCTTTCTATTCTCCATTGTCGATTCCTTCTCCCATTAGTAATGAAATATTGCTTCAAAATTCCTTCAAAGCTAGCACTTGGAGGAGTCAAATGAGGTGATAGGGAAACTCACCCAAGGAACAAACAACTCAAACAACAAGCTTGGAGCTTCATCCAAGAGGAATTTTTGAAATTTCTCCAAAAAAATGTAAGTGATTCCGCCACTTTTCTTATTATTTCACACTTATAAAATCACATTTAGGATCTTGTGGCATGTCTTAGAGACTAAAAATGGTATAAGATCCTTGCTAAATATGATTTTGAAATCTGGAGTTCATAAACTTTAATTAGGAATTTTTGCTTGGATCATGAAAATTTAAAATTGAGTTGTTGGTTGATGTTAAATGATGATAACTTGGAGTTGTGCATTGTTGGATTGTTGAAAAATTGATTGGATCAAATTTCCCCAATTTCCTTATGTTGGCTGAATATTACCCTAGAATAGCTCATGGTGATTTTTTAAATTTTGACACTTGGATGTGTTAATGGCATGAAATATATGTTGAATGTTGATTTAATTGGATTGGAATTAAATTGGATGTTAATTTCTTGTCATTGCCATGAGAAGCATGTTGTTGGAGACTTGATTTTGCTTCAATTTGTGTTGGACATGAATTGGAATGATAAACATGATTAATTAGATTAATTAATATTTTGGAAATATTAGATTAATTAATTAGTTATGTTAATTACACTTAAATTGGATTAGTGTAATATTTGGAATATTGTATTAATGTAAATTAGTCCCTAAAATACCAATTGGGCTAATTTGGTTATATTTGGATTAATTGGCTTGGTTGGACCAAGTTTGGTTGTGGACAATTGGGTTGGATCCAATTGGGCCTAAACTATTTCCATAAAAGTCCAAAATATGACTTTTATGCCTTTAATAATCTAATTGGGCCAAAATAATTTATGGCATAAGGTGATTCCTAAATAGGCCAAGGAATTATGGGCTTGATTCATAATGGCCAAAAGTTCATGCCTAAAGAATTAATTAAAGCCCATTGGACCTAATAGAATTGGCATTGGATGCAAAATGGGCCTTTGAGACCATTGGATTGGATTTGGAATCCATGTCTAAAAAGACATTATTATAATATAATAAGTGTAATTGTTTAATTTGGAATTAAACTTTAATTAGTATTGAATACAATTTAAATTGGATTTAATATTGTAGTTCGATATAATTCAAGAATACTTACTTTGAGTATTTATTCTTAAACGAGTTGGACTCGCGCAAATCAAATCGTTGTATGAACATTGGATGGTCATTAATTGAAGAATTAATTAATTGGATTACATTGATTGACAACATGCTATGTGTGAATGCTTGGATGTATTTGTTTGAATAATGTATATCAGATGGATATCAGATGGGTGGGGGCAATTTTGGAAATTGTTGTAAATATTGTATTTATTTGAAATTGGACCTGCGTGTCCAGCCTATCACCTCTTATTCTCATTGTATTTCTCTTCTCACCAATTCCCCTCAATGTAAATGAGGTTTCTTATAGTTTTATGTAATTGGGTATATAGAAGAATGTAAAGTGCTAGCGGGAGAAAGAAAAATGATAGAGAGAGATTTGTTCTAGGAACAAATTGTATATGAATATCCATCCGCATATCATTATTATATTTAACGTGTCTTATTGTGTTTTTAGAATGAATGTTTAAGGGTGTATGATGAGACCTAATCAAAGATAATAAATTGGTTGCCAATTTATGAAAACGCCCTCACATTTAATACTAAACGTTTCCTTCCATTGAGTGGTTCTCTCTCAAGATCCAAGATTGTCTTTGATTTGTTGGCCAAAGTCAAAATCATTGTCTATCGCAGATGTGTTTGAACCATGAAAGCTTTGTTAATATCGCGTATCTTGGGCAGTTGTGACTTGTTGACCAAAGTCAAGGTAACTCTTGTTCATCGACGTGGATTACGAAGCTTTTCCACTGTCAATGGGTCACGCTTAACTGGAATCATTAAAATTATTGAGCCAAAGCCAAGGCTTAGTTAATTAAGAGGAAACATGTTAGGAAATATATTAGATATATGTTTCAGACTTGGATGTCCACCTACCGGATCTAAGAATTGGATGGGTACAATTGATCTTAGAGATCTACCTAGTTAAATTATATACAGCTTGTTGGCCAAAGTCAAGGTTGTGTATTATTTAACGGGATCCTAGCCCACTAGGAAACTAGATTTCCCGAGTACTCAACGGAGGGTTAGAGGCTCACCAAAAATTAGTGGGAGGCTATTATTAAATTTGTAATTTCATTTAATACTCGCTAATATGCGCGCTTTTTTATTATTATTTCTCGTTATGATATATATTAGTTGGACTAATATTATTCATTTATTGTTTTCTTTGAACAGTTAGACTGTACTTAACAATACTCCATTTAAAGTTGGTTATATAGTTGGACTATAGTAACCATTGCATTTGAGTGTACCCGAAACTTTTGATTGGATAGTTGGACTATAGCAATCAAAATGGTTGGAAAGATAAGCGTTAGGGACATAATCATGGGTGAGAATGTCTTTAATGGCGCAAATTTTTCAGACTGGGAAATGAACCTCAGGATAGTCCTGGGAGCTGAGAAGTTGATCTATGTAATAGAGAGACCTCTCGGGCCTAAGCCCGGACTTGAGCGGCCAGTAGAGCATGAGCTTTGGAAGACTCATCGTGATGATAACTTTACTACTCAATCTGTTATGCTTGCTGCAATGACTCCTCAGTTTCGTTGTCAAGACAAGGGATTGGATTATTATGCGATGATGTTGAAGTTGAAGGATCTTCATAGATCTAATCTTAGATCTCAGAAGTATAATTTGCAGAAGAAGCTCTTTCGCTCTCGTATGTCAGAGGGTACATCTGTCGAACATTACATGTCGCAAATGATTGCTGACATCGAACAACTGGGTTAGCTGGGCATTACCTTCAAGGCCGAGACTTCCATAGATTTGATCTTACAGTCTCTGCCCGAATGTTAGGGCGGGTTCATCATGAACTATAATATGATGAACCAAGAGAAAACTCTCAGAGAGTTAATGGCTATGCTGAAAGAGGCAGAGCCAGAGCTTCTGAAAGGTGCGCATCTTACTTTGACATCCAAGAAAGCCAAGGCTTGGCCAAAGACTTATGGGGGTGTGAAGAAGAAGAAGGGCATGGCTCAATCAACACAGTCTTCTGGGAATACAATGGACAAATCCCAAGACGTCTGCCTACACTGTGGCAAAAAGGGTCACTGGAAGCGTGACTACTGTAAGTTCAAGGCGGACTTGGAGGAAGAAAAGGTGGGAACGGCTCCGGCTTCAGGTATGTTTGTTGTTGAAATAAACATGTCTACTACTAGTTTCAAAAATTGGATTTTTGATTCTGGATGTGGTACTCACATATGTACTGATGTGCAAGATCTGTAGATTAGCAGGAGATTGACTTCAGGGGAAATCGACTTGCGAGTCGAAAATAGGACGAGAGTCATCGTTTTGGCCGTTGGCACCTATGATTTGAATCTTCCCTCATGGCATGTACTTACATTAGGCGACTGTTATTTTGTACCTAGTTTGACTAGGAATATTATCTCTGTATCTAGTTTAACCTGATGCGGGTATACCTTTATATTTAGGAACACTGGGTGTTTTGTTTATAAAGATGGTATTGAGATATGTACATCAGATGTGAATAATGGTCTTTATATTTTGAATATAAACAAATCTAAAATATATAACATGACAAACAAAAAGCTCAAATTCAGTAAAACGGATGAGACTTATTTGTGGAATTTTTGTCTGGGACACATTAACAAAACTCGTATATCCACACTTTCGAAGAATGGATACTTAGACGGATTTGATCCTAATTCATATGATGTCTGTGAATCTTATTTCTTGGGAAAAATTCCTAAAACACCTTTTAGTGGTAAAGGTGTACGTGCCACCGAGCTGTTAGCCCTCGTTAATAGAGACATATGCGGGCCCATGTCTAGCCAGGCTAGAGGTGGATATGAATATTTTGTAACCTTTATGGACAATGCATCGCGTTATGGTTATGTGTATCTTATGAAATTTAGCCCTCGTTCATAGTGACATAAGAACCGCGTAAGTCGGAGAGAGTTAGAAAAAAACCTGAGAGGTATGGGTTTCTGATCTCACCTCATGTAGACATTAATCTTATTGAGGAAGATGAACCTGCTACGTATGAGGAAGCGATACAAGGTATCGACTCCGCTTTATGGTAAGAAGCCATGAAGTCCGAAATGGATTCCATGTATACCAACCAAGTTTAGACTCTGGTTGATGTACTACAAGGCATTAAACCTATTGGTTGTAAATGAGTCTTCAAAAAGAAGACAGACATGGTAGGCAACATACAAATGTACAAAGCTAGGCTTGTAGCTAAAGGGTATCATCAACGACATGGTGTCGATTACGACGAAACCTTTTCACTTGTTGCCATGATTAAATCTATTCGGATAATACTTGTTATTGCTGCATATTTCGATTATGAAATATGGCAGATGGATGTCAAAATCGTTTTCCTTAACAGAAACCTTTTGGAGGATGTTTATATGCAACAACCTGATGGTTTTGTCGTACCAAGACATGGAAACAATGTTTGCTAGTTAAACCGATCCATTTATGGATTAAAGCAAGTATCGCGTTCTTGGAACCATCGTTTTGACGAGATCATAAAATAATATGGTTTCATTCAAAATGAAGATGATTCTTGTGTATATAAGAAGGTTAGTGGGAGCGTACTGATATTCATTGTCTATACGTTGATGATATATTGCTTTTTGGAAATGAGATTCCCATGCTACTATCAGTGGAAGCTTAGCTTTCATTAAAATTCTCCGTGAAAGACATGAGAGAGTAAGCCTTTATTCTAGGAATAAGGATCTACCAGGATAGATCTAGAAAGCTGCTGGCACTCTCCCAGAGCTCGTACATTAAAAAAGTGTTGAAGAGATTCAACATGGATCAGTCCAAGATGGGGCTATTTTCGGTGTCACATGACATCTCTCTATCGAAAGATATGTGTCATAAATCAAAAGATGAGAGAGATGTAATGATTCGGATCCCATATGATTCATTAGTCGGATCGATAATGTATGCCATGATATGTACGCGAACTGATGTCTCATATGATTTGAGCATGTGCAGTCGCTATCAGGCTGATCTAGGTGATGGTCACTGGATTACTGTAAAGAACATCCTTAAGTATCTTAGACGAACTAAAGATGCTTTTTTAGTCTATGGGGAAGGAGAACTTGAGGTGACTGGGTTCACCGATGCATGTTTCCAAACCGACAAAGACGACTGTAAGTCGCAATCAGGGTATATATTTTGTTTAAACAGCGGAGCAGTGAGCTGGAAATCTTCCAAGCAAGAAATTGTTGCTGATTCAACAATAGAAGCGGAATATATTGCTCTAGCTGAGGCAGTAAAAGAAACAGTTTGGATCCATAAATTCCTAATTGGATTAGGAGTAGTTTCGTTAGCAGCTGAGCTCGTACCTTTGTATTGTGGCAATAATGGGGCTATCGCACAGGCTAAGGAACCACGGTCTCATCATCGATCCAAGCATGTACTTTGATGTTTTCATCTGATTCATGAGATCATACATCGTGGCGATGTGAAGATTGATAAGATCGCATCAGATGATAACATTGCAGATCCGCTGACGAAGGCTATATCTCAGTAAAAGTTTGAGCGACATGTACATAGTTCAGGTATTAGATACTTGAGTGATTGGCTATAAGCCAAGTGGGAGATTGTTGGAAAATTATGACCCATAGCATCACTATTTGTAAAGAACATTGTGTTTTTGTACAAATTAACTATGTGACAAAAGGAAATTGCTATTTTATCATTATTGTAATTAGATTACTTGGATATATATTAATGATAAAAGTCCATATGGTTAAATCGGATTAATAAGATATGAGACAATATTAATCCACAAACGGTTTAATCTTTAAATATCCCTAGTCGAAGTATTATCGAGACTGGATATTGATAATGCGGAAAAGACTAGTATTACACTTGTGCGCGTTATGGAAGCTTAACGACATAGTTATCGTATATTTAGGTATTGGATACTTATGCAAGTGTAATAAGAGGTTCCGTTAGCCATTGGACCGGGAACAGTTCGCTCCGGATAGACCCACTCGGAATCCCATTGGTAGTATGGCTATGTGTCTATGGGAATCCGAAACAGGGTAGGTGTATGTGATCTTTAACCTGAGACCTACGTCGCTATTACTTGCGAAAATCAGTTTACGTTAGTATTGGTCCTCTAGAGCTTTAACAGGTTCTGTATATGCCTGTATTGGGTTTACTGAGAATTGTAGTGTATTGGATGTGATGTCAAGATGGGAGTATCACTTCAGTCATATGGAGATGATGGTCACACATGATACGGAACTAGTACTCTTAAAGCTGCATCTATCGAGATTGTATGACTAGGTCAAGACTTCCCGATTACAGAGATTAGTTACTCAGGATCCGATATATGCTTCGTATGGGGTAGACACAGAGCCAGCCCTAGACCTAGCAAGTGACATCCGATACTGAATTGTATTATGTATAACATAATATTAGTATTACTACGCCTGATACATATGATATTCCTCGGTGAATATTTCTGGAGAATTGGGTAGGCACGGTGCTTTGCTAGAAGCCAACCATGTCTTGTAAATCAGTGAGAACATGGTACGGGATACACACATATTCGGATAGTCCGATAACCGTATTTACTGCCAACATATCCAAGAATCTCTTGGGTTACTTCCCAAAGATTCACTAATGACATTTGACTCAGATATAATTAATCTGGGATTAATTATAAGAGAGAAAATTAATGTGGGATTAATTGCGGCAAGAATTTATCTGAGATTAACTTCGTATAGAAAAGAGAATGCGATTAATTTAGAATTAATCGATAAAATAAATTTAATAGTTAAATTGGATTTTTCTATTTAATTTATTTATTTGTGGCTAAAATAATATATCAGATATATTAATTGAAATCGGATTTCAATACGAAATTAAAATTGGATTTTAATTCAGGCGAACGAATTAATTCAAAATTAATTCGAAAGCGAATATTGTAATAATTTTGCGAGGCATAATTATTTAATTAAATTAGATTTAATTATGGCGCGGCGGTAAATTCGTTTATTCGGAATTAAACGAACCCGATAAAATTGCATGTGACTTTTCTAGGCCCAAGTCAAGTTGTGTGTTAAGTAAGCCAACTCAAATTTTGAATTTAAAATGTGGTGGGACCACATGACTTACATCAAATGTCAATTATTGATAGAAGTAGTTGGCTTTAATAAAATTTATCATTTAACACACACAACTACCAAGTTTTTGAAACTATTCACTCTCTCTTTCTCTTTTCAATTTATGATTCCTTCTGCCATTGGTAATGAAATATTGCTTCAAAATTTCTTCAAATCTAGCACTTGGAGGATTTAAATGAGGTGATAGGGAAACTCACCCAAGGAACAAACAACTCAAACAACAAGCTTGGAGCTTCATCCAAAGAGGAATTTTTGAAATTTCTCCAAAACAATATAAGTGATTCCGCCACTTTTCTTGTTTTTTCAAACTTATAAAATCACATTTTAGGATCTTTTGGCATGTCTTAGAGACTAACAACTTCTTCTTCTTTATTCTTTCTTCTTCTTCCTCTTTTCTTTTTCCTTCTTTACGTTTTTTCTTTCTTTTCTTTTCAATTTTGGGGATACTTGAATATATCCCCTTTTTTATACTTAGGCTATTAGTGATTAGAAAAGTGTAGAAATTTAGGGAAATTTTGAGAATTTACTAGAATAACCCTCGAGTACTATTCATTATAATTTGCTTATCTATATTTTTAGCCTATTTCTTGTTCGAATTTGGAAAAACATTCAACGTAAACATTTTAGGTCTCAATCGTAGCTTTTCGAAGATATAAGATTCATGAAAATCAGAGTTCATATGAGAAAGTTATGTCCCAAATACAACGGTCTGCACAGAATAAAACATAATACAGTTTCGTATCGGAATTTCGAGGAATATACCAATTATCTCTAAAGTAGTTCCATGAATGTATATGTGCTCAAACATAATTTATATTATATAATACTCGTCTCATGATGTAACAGTATTCGGGATTTTTGGTCGTTACAAATTCTCCCCCTTAAATAGGATTCGTCCTTGAATCCTTTCTGGGGCTTAACTCGTAATTAGTCCTGGTCAAGGATATCCGTGTCTTTTACAATCCTTATATTTCTTATTTTTTTTCCTTTTGGTCTGTTGTTCGAGATCTTAATGCTAAAACCTTTGGAAATCTCATGTCATACTTGTTCTTACTACTCCAAGGTTCATGGGCCTTAGTGAATAATATCTTGAGTTCCTAACTGAACGGTAATTCCTTAATCTTACTCCATGATCCTTTGCTCAATACTATACATTTATCATCATACTACCACTATATCTTATTCATCATAAAACTTTATTTCTAAAACTTCCATTATATTCAACATCATTTATCTCCATCTATCTTCATGAGTTTTCATTTCCAAAATTGTACCATATTTGTAGTCTGTCATTTTACTTATCTTAGTTCCATTATGACTTTACAACCCTCTTAATACCTCTTGCCATGAAAACAATAACTTTAAAATATTCTTAGTAACTTCTGTTACTTTTAATATTTAAAGTATTTCCATAGTATCTTATGTTTTAACCCATAACCTTCACTTTCCCTTAACCTGTGTATACTTCGGGTTCTTCAACTATTCTATTTAAATGACTTTATAGGATGTACCTTATCTTAACATTTATTATCTGATCTCAACCAACTATTTGACCTTCTCAGTTTTCCGTCTTACTAAACCTTCTTTATTTATAAGCTTTCTCTTTCGAGTCCTCACATTTATTGATATCTCTGGGTTTTGGTCTTCATGATTTATAACTAAAATTTCCAAGCACTATTACTGTCCACTAATGTTTCTCATATTTATGATGTTATATCAGGGTAGTTCTCTCTTTCTGATGATTATTCTTCATTGGCTATGAAATTCTGGGGCGAAATATCTATACTAAGCCTGATTATATACACTTTTATACTAAAGCTATGTTCTTTATTACTATGTTAATACTGGTTATACTAATCTGGTTTACTCCTCTATACCTTTGGTTACTTTACTAGCATGGTTCAGTTACTGTCTTTCACACGACTTGTTCTTTATGTTTGGTTGCATAACTTGTAAATTTTATCTTTATCCGAAGTCCGTTTATACATGTTATACCTTGAGGATTTATTCACTGTGGCAAAGGCTATCTCAAACCCGTGATTGTTTAGTTAACTAAATTATGGATAGCTACTTTTCAGAGATCACAAGAGTTAAAACATAATAGAACTTTGGTTCTAATCCAACACTGGGAGATCTTTCTGTAATGTACTTTTGTCTTCGCTTACAAAGTATTTTTTTAATATTCAAATCTTATTGTTATGGTTCTTTTCATCTTTTGTCCCGCTTCATTCTATAACTGAAACTTCTGTAATATAAAGGTTTGATGTCCTTCATAGGTTTGTCTGTTTTATGGGACAACTCTAAGGTGAATATCATGGTCCATCTCTGCTGTCGCAATCTATCAAGGGTTGGGAGGGTGGGGATAGATCTTGATGCCTTCCTGGTGGTGGTGATCTCATTAGCTACCTATGCTATGGTTGCGTGTTCCATTAATTTATAAGTCTGAGACTCCCATATTTGCTAGTTCCAGCTCTCACACTAAGATACTCCAACTAGGTACTATTTGAGTTGTCTCATTTTTCAACTTCACTCTTGATTCGCTACCCTACTATCGATTATACTACCTCTTATCATGAGCCTTCTGTAGAATTATGCTCTATAAATACTTCATCATATTGCTTTTATACTCATTTCGACTTGTTTCTGTTGTTTAACCCTCATAAGTCTTTATTCATTTCTCAATTTCCTACTATATTTTATATGTTATTCCTCATTACGAAGTCTACACCGCTACTTAGATTTTCCTCCCATCTTAGTCATTTAAACTCTTTATATCTTTATCCCACATAGAACTTCATCAACTTTAGTTACTGAGGACATTTCCACACTATTTTCTTGGTTTTGGTGCTACTCTCTTCTAGTTCTTCTTACTCAATACAATAAGACTCATATAGGTTTACTCCCTTAAAGATTCCAAATTCAACAATGGCCTCCAGGTTTTGGTCTCCACTTATTACGACTTCGAATTATTCTATCTCATGTTTCCTATCTATATTCTTTTAAACTTCTTAAGTTTGGCTATCTAGCCATTTATCGACTCGTTTATCATTTCAAATACACTCATTTGCTGTTCTTTTCCTTATTGGGCTCTGAGTATAGGGGTGAATACTTACTTTCTTTGGGGATCTGAAAAATACACGTTTCTGATTGGGAGCCTATACACTTACTGGGGTCATGACTACTGAATAGAAGAGTTATCGCTTGTACCGTCAGAATCTACGTCGATTACTGTAAGTACTAAAATTTCTATAAATCTGATCTACTATGATAAGGTTTCCTTTTATATTACTATCCCAAGCCATATTATCCATTGTTACTATATACACTTTACTTCCTTATTGCTTCCCGTAGCTTCCTTTATTATTTATTTCAATAATTTATTCTTTAGTTCCATATTATGCTTCCCAAGACTAGTGATGAGTTACTCTCATTTGCTACTTCCTAGCTTTATGATCTTTGCTCTTGTTATAGGCTACAACTACACCGTATAATCTAATTATTAAGGCTAGTATTCTTTGCTAACTTCCAATTATCTCTCATCTCATAAATATTTCATTTTTAAACTTTCAATAATCTCTAGTAACATTACACCAATCTATGGATTTCCGCAGGTATTTGTAACTTATCCACTTGGCTAAAGTTGAGTTCTTTCTTTTCTATCTCTTAATTCCTTCTTAGTTCTTCCCTGGGTGGCCTGACATTCTATGTTTTCTGTTTTTGGCTTAGGTGAAATCCTCATCGAATTTCCTTATAGTTATCTTTATCTTGGCTGTTATATGGTGGAGTAGGAATCTTCATCTCAATGGATGTCGGCGTCCTTGTTTCTAATACTTTATGCTCTATTAGAGTCTATTACTCATGTGAGATAGGTATGAGATAGACTCCGTCAGGACCGCTTCTTTGACTGGTATTGCTAGGAGATGAAGATCTTGATAAGTTAGATCTTACTCTATCGATTTCTTTAGTTAAAGTAACTAATCATTTATCTTTACGTCTTTCATTTTACTTGCTCATGGATCTGGGTTTGGGTATCTAGAACTTCTACATCTTTTGTGATAGCTTGGTTTTTATTGGAAACTCCATTGACTAATCCTGATCTTTACTTCTCTTCATTTTCTGACTATTTTTGCTATTCGAGGGAAACCTTGCTATCTATAAGAAATACTAATGACTATTGGGTCCACCTGGAGAAGTTTCTAATAAGAAAAGAATTTTAGTAGAAAAGAATGAATCTTTCTCAGGTTCACTCAACGTTTTACTCTTGTTCAAACTTGCTTTATGCACTCTTTACTATTATTAGTTCTGGTATTTCCTTATCTATTTGTTTCTATACCTTAGGCGCTAGTTCAATTACTTAAGCACCTGTATTTTACCTTTTACCTTTCCTTCTAGCTTTTCTTTCCCTTTCTACTTTCCTGGATGGGCATCCTTGAAACTTTATTATATCCTTCTATCTCTTACATTCCTTCATCTCTGACCACTCAAACATCTATGCATCTTTCCTTACTTTCTTAGAGCTTTCTTTTCCACTTCCTTAGGTGACTTTTCTTGGTACCTATACTTTCTAGTTTCATAACTGAACTTGATTTTTTGCTACGGCGTCATAATGGTGGCGGTCTCTAGTCGGTGGTGGAGTGGCATTAACGGTAGTAGAAGCTTGGCTTAAAAATAAAGAGAGAGGGATAGAGAGAAAAATTGAAATGAGAGAGAAGAAGCTGGTCACGTAAAATGGGGGAGGGAAAGGGGAGCCACATGGCAGCACACCATTGGGCCACGTGGTACCTCAAAAGAAATTATCATAGAAACCACCAAATTCCAGTTAATTATTAAATTAATCCCAAGTCTAAGATTCTTTCTGAAAGATCCCTAAAATTTTAAAATTTTAAAATTTTAAAATTTTTTCATATTTGTCCAATTTGAAAATTCACATTCTTTACAATTCAACCCATTTGACCGAGATATTTTAGGAAAAAGAGAACAATACCCTTAGATAATTCTTGGATTATTACAGCTGAGAAATCTAGAGGGATAATCGTTGGCTGATCATTGGAGATTTCAATGTTACTAAGAAGGATAAGGAAAGAGAGAGTGACAATCCGCATCAATGAAAGATTTTAACAACATTATTTCATGTCACAACAAGAGGATGAGTTGCGTTAGGTGTCACGTCTTCAAAACCAACACCCTTTAGGTTGCAAAATATGAAGGGGTGATGCAAATGCGTCTATGTAAATATTATTATTTTGTTATTAATAATATAGTTGTTATACAACTTTATTTCATGTCACATCCAAGATATAATGATAATTCAACTAATAACTAATGTTTTGGTGTACAAAAACAAACTCCTCTTGGACATGCTTGTTTATTTTCGCCTTGACAACAAAATCCATTTCCAGATGGACAGTCCCTCACACAATCAGAATCCTTAGTACAACGAATTGGTAATCCTCCTGTGTAGGCTTCAACTTTAGGCAAATCAAAAATTATGGTGTCTGCAAATAAAATTTCATATTTTAAGATCAATATCTTCGAGAAATTAAACAAAACTTGAACATTATTTGTAACAACAAGAAAATAACAAAAAATATAGAGTTCGAGACAAAAACAAACCAGATACAGCGATCAAAAGGACAATTAAAAAAGTTAACTTAAATGAGATTTTCTCCATTTTTTGTAGGTAAAATATGAATTATACAAGATCCCGAGGAAAAGAAAATTATTTGGAGTATATCTTGTAAGAATTTTAAATTTTCTACCTAATATTTATATTAATGGATTACTAAATTTAAATTATTTGGAAAAACTATTAAGATTTTATGTTTTATATTCACCATGGCTTCATAACAAATTCTGTTACAACAAAAAGGTATTAAATTAAGTGAAAGTAGACCCAACAAGAAAAACAAAAAACAAAAAACAAAAACAAAAACAAAAAACAAAAAACAAAAAACAAAAACAAAAAACAAGAAGAGAAAATCCATTCTATTCACAAACGAACTTTCACTGTATTAAGACGTACAATCATTGTTAAATGCAGTGGCAGTATTAATGATATTTTCATGACTGTTGTGGTTAAAATTGTTTTTATTAAAAAAAAAGAAGACATAATTAAACCTCGGATGTGTGAGTGGAGTTCAAATCCTAAGAGATTTTATTAGTTAAGTTACAAACGCATATTTAACATAAATTCAAATATGAATGTTAGGTAAGTAGAGTTAAAGAAGTGAAAAAGAAATCACCTCCGTTTGGATATTAGACTAAGATTGTTTGTAAAATAAATAGTTTGTATTTTATTTTATTATTATTTAAAAAAAGAAAAATACTTTTGGGACTAAAATACTTTTGGGACTAAACATTTTAGTCCCCAAAACCTAATTAACTGGGCGGCACCAAATAAATTTCCATTTTTGCTGATTAATAATAATTTATTCTTAAGTTTCTATTGACAGAAGAAATAATGTAACCTTGGAACGAGATCGCCCTAGGACGAAGGAAAGAACGAATGGAGGAAGGACGATGGAGCGAAGAGCGACGAAGAGCTTGGGACGACCGAATTAGCGGATAGGACGAAAATACGTGATGCAGTTGCTTCCACGATCGCAGCAGTTGGACGGTTTTCCCTCCACAACCGAGCAATTGAGGCACACAGCTCAACAGTTACAGGCACGATCCAGAAACTGTAGGGAGATACTGGAATTGCCCAAAACGGTTGACAAGCTTCACTATAAAAGATCACCTACACCAAGAGAGAAAGAGAGACAAAAATGAAGACTCAAATGAGCATATCTTTATTTTTTATTTCTTAGATTGTAATCATTAGGACTGTAATTTGTGCGCTTGTACCTCTTGGAGGCTTATTCACTTAATCAAACACCCCTTGCTGGGACTTTATCTAAGGAGGTTTAAACCTTACACGCTCTTCTTTCTTCACGCATAAAAATTACGCAAACAGTTTTTGGCGACCACAGTGGGAGGATTGGTGTAAAGAGTGGAGATGCCTCCGAAAAGAACGCTCAAACTAGCTCGAGTACGGAGGAAAGAGGACTGGAGCAAACCAACCAGCCCTACGTTCCAGCCGTAGTCGGTCATTTCGAGGGTCTGGCAGACGCTAGTCGATAGGAACCTATGAGGGAGCTCAGCCCTAACGCGGTACGCGCGTTGTTCGGTGAATTCACGCAGGATGTTGTCGAACATGTTAGGCTTCAAAATGCGCATGTCATAGATAAATTCATATCAACTAGCAATTCACATTACAAAAATATGGCCAAACATCTAAGCTCGTTGAATGAATTAATGGCCAAATGTGTAAATGGCGAGACGGCGCTGCCGTGGACTACGCCCCTCCCTGCACCAAGCAGTCAGGAGGCTGGTCCTAGTATTGTTCCTGCGCAAGGGACCAACATCCCTACGGCTCTCAGGGGAGGAATAAGTCCTGGTAGCAATGGCCCACAATTAGGGCCAAATAAGCACCAAGGGCCAAATATGGCACAACATGAGTGGTGTTGCCTCAAGGCATCCAGGCTTCTCAGGGGCAGAATCACGATTATGTCCCACTATTGAGAGGATTGCAGCCGCCGCCCATAGCCGTGTCATTTAATGGCAATGATATGTTAAGGGAACAAATGACCGAGATCCTTCAAGACCAATTCGGTCTAGGTATACGGCCAATTCGGCCAAGGTATCAGAAGCTGTATTCTGATTGGATCGATGTGGCTTATCAGTGGCCTCGAAACTACAAGATACCAGATTTTTCCCTATTTACGGGGTCTATGGAGGTTTCTACCATGGAACACATATGGCGATTTACCCTTCAGTGTGGGGAAGTCAATGATTTCCATAAATTGAGGTTATTTCACGGCTCATTGTCAGGAGTAGCTTTCTCCTGGTATGTCAATCTTCCGGCCAATTCGATAGAAAATTGGCAGCAAATGGAACAATTGTTCCATGCGTAATTTTACAAGGCCGAATCTGAAGTAGCCTTGGCCGATTTGGCAAACCTAAGATAGTTGACAGGAGAGTGGGCCGAGACATTTTTACAGCGATTTAAGTAGCCCGAGGCTGATGTTACGTGCCTTTGGCCGAAAAGGAATTTGTGAGGATCGCTCAAGGTTGCCTCAATCTCGATCTAAAAAAGAAATTTCAGGATCGCGAATTTTGGACCTTCCCCAACTCACCACTAGTGTGTGCGTTATGAGCGGTTGTTACGAGAAGAGGAGCAAATAAAAAATTTGAGCAAAGGGACGTATTATAGAAACATTGATTATGAAATGGGCGAAGTAGACGTCGAATCAGCCGATTTATGTTTTGGCCGAATTGGTTAAGGGGAAGCCTTACATTTGTAAGACGTGGGCGGAGCCCCAAGCCAATGAAAAGAAAGATAAAAAGAGTAGGAACTTCTCTTTTGATATCACTAAAGTTGATGCCATATTCAACCAGTTGTATAAAGATAAACAAATTAGTTTGAGCGATCGACATACGTTGCCAACAGCCGAACAAATCGGTAGTAAAAATATTGTGTAAGTGGCACAATGCATTGGTCTCATACAACTAATAATTGTCTTATTTTTTGAAATGTTTTACAGGATGCCATAGAATTTGGACGAATTACGTTCGAGAAAAAGATGGCAGTGGATAACAACCCTTTTCCAAAATCAGTGGAATTGAACATGATCAACCCAGACCTTGCCAAGATGAATATGCCGAAGGTCAAATTGGTTCTAGACGAAAGACAACACCATCATCGTCCAAGCGCTCTGGAAAGGATTAAGGCACCTTCAGAGCATGGAGACCGGCAGAATATTTGTATTCGATGCAAAGACAATATAGAATGGATGAGGGAGTTAGAAAAGACTTGGAAAGGCCCGTAAAGAAAGATTCAGCAGCATGGCAGCCATGGACCTTCGCCCCAAGATTCTATAGGGAGAATTCAAATTTAGTCCAAAATGTATGGACGTTTAGGCTGAAAATTCATCGGCCCAATATATGGCATTCATACTGAAGGCCACTTTGAAGACAGCGTCCAGGCAGGAACTATCCCCCGTGGACGAAATGACAAGGACGCGGTTAAGGTGATATCAAAGAAACTATGGCAATATGATGCGCCAACAAGGCGAAGAAAGGGCCACCACGGGCCGTAGCCCTCGCATCATGGAGAAATCAGAAGAAATAAAAAAATAGTGACAGCAAAAAAAGAACAGTGACGAGCGGCGATGAACGCACTAAGTTCGACAGATGAAAGCGAGATGAAACAGACGATGAAGAACCTCCTATCGTCATTCAGTTCAACAATATGCCACCTGTTGTGGCCAACCATTACTTATTGCCCGAAAAATTAAAGGGGAATAACAGCAGAGAAGCTGAAAAGCGAAGACGTCTATGAGGACAATGAGACCGAATTTGCAGCACTCTCGATAATAGATAGGGAGGCTTCAGATGAGGAAATGACCGACATAGAAGAAGAAATAGACATCAGAACCGAAGCAATGAAAATGGGAATTTCACAAAATCGGCTTCTCAAAGAATTGTATGTGGCCGGTAATCCTACAGTCGGGACATTGGGAGGCGATTTGGGACGATATCCATTCCTCATTTTGTATGGGACACCTAAGATAAAATGAACCATCACTAGAGCCGAAAAATAGAGATTAGCCGTCAATAATGTCTCTCATTATGCACCAGCCACGTTGCCACCATCTGGATAGGACATGAAAGAAAAATCATCTCAAGTTAACAATGAGGGCGATCAAGCAATAGAGATAGGTCTGTCAGGGAAGGTGAAATTCCCAAAGCTACCACCACAAATGACAAAGCATCTGCGGCCGCTGTACGTAAGAGCAAAGGCTAATGGGATACCGATCACCAAAGTGTTGATTGATAATGGGGCGACCATTAATGCAATACTAGTTAAGATGCTAGGACGTTTGGTAAAGTCAGAAGAAGACCTCCTCCCTACAGAAGTGGTGCTTACCAGCTTTAATGTAGGGGCGACGACGGCCAAATGGGTTATTTCGTTGGACCTGCAAGTGGGAAGTACTACGAAAACAGTAGTATTTTTCATCATAGATGGGCTGACAACATACAATATGCTCCTAGGATGAGACTGGATACACGGCAGCCGATGCATCCCATCATCCCTTCATCAATGCCTAGTTTTCTGTAACCAGAGGGACGAGGTGGAGATAGTGCATGCCGATAACAAGCCTTTCGCTGCAGAGACAAATTCAGCCGAGTACTTCATGTATGAAGGGAATTATTGGCCGACCAGAGTTCTGAATGAAGGGGAAAGCCCGACCATTGTGGCTCAAAATGACGAGTCATACCCCGCGGGACTGTTGAATGATTTGTTCGCACAGACGAGACCAACCACAGTGGTTTTTGGAGAGCCAACGCACATCAATTTAGATGAAGAACAAGCAGAATAAGGAGCAAGCTGCCCTTGCGGACTCCAAGGCCAATTTAATGGCCTATGTATCAGAGCGAAGAAATGAGGCCAAAGTACAGGCCGTGATTTCGGCCTTAAGAGGAAAACTACTAGCGCATCAGATGGAGGACAAGATAAGAGAACTATGTGGAGTGGACTGCTTGATAAAAGGAGGTGAATCAGTGGAAGAAGAGAAATACGCTCTGAATGGGCGACGAAAGAAAAATATCTCAAGAGGACAAGATGCATTGGATGAGGTAAATCTGGGGAGCGAGCATGATAGACGCATCACTTACGTCAACTAAGAACTAGAGTCCCAGGTACACGAAAAGCTAATTTGTTTACTGCAAGAGAACAAAGATTGTTTTGCATGGGCCTACAATGAGATGCCTGGTTTAGATAGGACGTTGGTGGAACATAGGCTGCCAATCATGCCAAGTCATAGGCCTCATAAGAAAGAAGTTGAACGCCTTTTAGAGGTGAAATTCATTAGGACGACCAGATATGTGGAATGATTGTCAAATATCGTCCCAGTCAGGAAAAAGAATGGAAAAATAAGGATCTGTATAGACTTCATAAATTTAAACTTAGCGACACCAAAAGATCAATACCCAATGCCGACAGTAGATTCCGTAACGGACTCCACGGCGGGGTACAAGTCTACTCTTTTATGGATGGGTATGCAGGTTATAATCAGATTTACATCACCGAAAATGATGTACACAAAATAGCCTTTAGGTGCCCAGGCTCTCTAGGGTGTTATGAATGGGTAGTGATGCCGTTCGGCCTGAAAAACGCTGGTGCCACGTATCAGCGGGCCATGAATTTGATCTTTCATGACATGATCGGCAAATCTGTAGAAGTCTATGTGGACGATATAGTGGCTAAATCTGTGACCATGGAAGAACATTTTAGCCATTTAGCAACGACCTTTGAGCGAATGAGAAAGTTTAAACTAAAATTGAACCCTGCCAAATGTGCTTTCGGGGTGTGCGCAGGAAATTTATTAGGTTTTCTAGTGCACCAACGGGGAATCGAGATTGACACCAATAAATCTCGATCGATCACCGAAGCTATACCACCCCAAAATAAGAAAGAGTTACAGAGATTTTAGGGCAAATTAACTTCTTAAGATGATTTATCTCCAACTGTGCAGGGAAAACAAAAGTGTTCTCCTCCTTCTTGAGGTTAAAGGACAATGACGAATTCGTCTGGACTGAAGAACATCAACAAGCTTTTGACAGCCTGAATAAATACTTGTCACAGCCGCCGGTAATGGTACCTCCAATGCCAGGAAGGCCAATGAAATTGTACATATCGGCTGAAAAACAGTCCATAGCTGGGATGATCGCGCAAGATGATGACATGAACGCCGAGAGAGCCATTTATTATATCAGCAGACAATTGCTAAATTATGAATGTAATTATTCTCTAATGGAGAAATTATGTTTGGCTCTATATTACATGTACTAAATTACGAGCCTACCTTAGGCCGAACATAGTATATTTGATCACAATAATTAATATAAAAAGTACATGTTTTCTCGTCTATCTTGCATCAAGAGTTGGGTTTTAGTCACTGTCACTTTCAGAATTCGATATACGGAATGAGCCCTAAAGGCCGTTAAAAATCAAGCTTTGGCCAATTTCTTGGCCGATCACCCATGTTTGAGCACTATTAGAGAAATAGAAATGGATCTGGACGAATGCAGTCTGAAATCATGGACGATGTATTTCACCGGATCCAGCACAATGAAAGGAGCTGGAATAGGGATTGTCTTAGTCAGCCCGTTGGGAGAATCATTTCGGTTCTTAATTAAGTTGAACGATTATTGCACTAATAACCAGGCCGAATACAAAGCCTTGATACTTGGGTTGGAGATGCTCCTCAACATGGGAGTAACCCATGTATCCATTAAGGGGGATTCGCAACTAGTAATCCAACAAGTGATAGGAACCTTCAAATGCCAAAGCCCATCAGTCATGGCATTATTGGATGTGGCCAAAGAGTTGGTAGAGCGATTTGATCATGCTTAGTTGGAACATGTTCCAAGGGCGAAAAATAAATTGGCCAATAGCTTAGCCCAAGCAGGTTCTGGGTATAAGCAGACAAGTATATCGGGATATATAGGAGGGAAGAGGTCAAGCCAGCCCTAATGAGATAAAGTAGGTAGACGGATGTCATGGTCATCGAAACCGAAGAGGAGGACGATTGGAGAAGCGAAATCAAGACGTTTCTAAAACGGCCCGAATGAGGGAATGATCGAAGGCTAAAACTTAAAGCCCTGAACTACGTAGTCTCATGAGATGTGCTATATAAAAAACAACAAGATGGGTTGTTGTTGAAATGTGTAGAATCCAAAACTATCATGGCCGAAGTGCATGAAGGTGTTTTTGGGGCTCACGAAGCAGGAATAAAGATGAGATGGTTGATTATATGAATCGGCTATTACAGGCCAAAGATGGGAGAATCGTGCATCTCGTATGCCAAAGGATACATCGCTTGTCAGAAGCACGTGCATATTCAAAGGGCACCAGCGACCGAGATAATCCCAGTCATTAAACCGTGGCCGTTTATGGGATGGGCGATAGACTTGATAGGGAAGATTTACACAGCATCAAGTAAGAGGCATACTTTTATCATTGTTGCTACCGATTTCTTTACCAAATGGGTGGAAGCTATCCTAGTTGTGGAAATCTCCCAAGAACAGATCATCAAGTTCATAAAAGAGCATATAATTCACCGATTTGGTATACCACAAACAATAATGGTAGACCATGGCACCTCATTAAACGGTGAAAAGGTGAAAGACCTCATGGCCGAATACAGAATCCGGTTGGTGAACACTACCCCCTATTACCCTCAGTCAAATGGTCAAGCAGAATCGTCCAATAAGACCCTTAAAGGATTGATTCAGAAGATGGTGACAGACAACGCTAGACAATGGGATGAATATTTGAGTCAGGCTCTATGGGCCTATAGGACGTCACCACGAACAAGTACTTCAGTGATGCCGTTTCAGTTAGTGTATGGTCATGAGGCTGTGCTTCTAGTAGAAATGAATATCGAGTCCACCAGGGTGATGTTACAAGAAAAGTTGACAAAGGAAGACTAAGACAAAGGAAGACTACGATGAGGCAATGATCCAAAATTTGTTGGAATTGGACGATATCAGATGTGATGTGTTAAATCGTCCAGAAGCACAAAAGAGAAAGATAGCTAAGGAATATAATCTCAGAGTAATGGCTAAATCGTTTAGGGAGGGCGAATTAGTGTGGAAAACTATATTGCCACTTGGTTCTAAGGACCCGGCGTATGGAAAATGGTCGCCCAACTGGGAAGGCCCATTCACGATGAAAATGTGTTACCAAATGGAGCCTATCATTTGCAGGACTTGAACGGAAGAGTGCATGCAAGAGCGATAAATGGAAGTACTTAAAGAGATATGTGCCCTATTTGTGGGAGCATGAAAATGCTGGACAGTTATGACCCATAGCGTCACTACTTGTACATATCATGGTGTTGTATAAATTAACTATGTGACAAAGGAAATTGCTCTTTTATCATTTGTGATTAGATCACCAAGATGAATAAATGATAGAAGGTCCTTATGATTAGTTCCTGGATTGAGATGATATGAGACAGAATCAATCCACAAAGGTTTAATCATTAAAAATCCCTAGTCAGAGTATTATCAAGATTGGACATCGATAATGCGTAAAGGTTTGATTTCCTTCATAGGTTTGTCTGTAATGTACTTTTGTCTTCGCTTACAAAGTATTTTTTTTAATATTCAAATCTTATTGTTATGGTTCTTTTCATCTTTTGTCCCGCTTCATTATATAAGTGAAACTTCTGTAATATAAAGGTTTGATGTCCTTCATAGGTTTGTCTATTTTATGGGACAACTCTAAGGTGAATATCATGGTCCATCTCTACTGTCGCAATCTATCAAGGGTTGGGAGGGTGGGGATCGATCTTGATGCCTTCCTGGTGGTGGTGATCTCATTAGCTACCCATGCTATAGTCGCGTGTTCCGTTCATTTATAAGTCTGAGACTCCCATATATGCTAGTTCCAGCTCCCACACTAAGATACTCCAACTAGGTACTATTTGAGTTGTCTTATTTTTCAACTTCACTCTCGATTCTCTACCCTACTATCGATTATACTACCTCTTATCATGAGCCTTCTGTAGAATTATGCTCTATGAATACTTCATCATATTGCTTTTATACTTATTTCGACTAGTTTCTGTTGCTTAACCTGTTGGACAGTTATGACCAATAGCGTCACTATTTGTACAGATCACGGTGTTGTTGTACAAATTAACTATGTGACAAATGAGATTGCACTCTTATCATTTATGATTAGATCACCTAGATATATAAATGAAGAGAGGTCCATATGATTAGTTCCTGGATTGAGAATGATATGAGACAGTATCAGTCCACGAAGGATTAATCATTAAATATCTCTAGCCGGAGTATTATCGAGGCAGGACATCGATAATGCGGAATAGGCTAGTATTGTACTTGTGCGCGTTGTGAGGGAACAACGACATAGTTCTCATATATTTAAGTATTGGATAATTATGCAAGTGCGATAGGAGGTTGTGTTTCACCGATGGTATGGGAAACAGCTTCGCTCTGGATAGACCTCTCGGAATCCCATTGGTATTATGACTATGTGTCTATGGGAGTCCGACATCAGGGTAGGTGTATTTGGTCTTAACCTGAGACTTGCACCGCTAATGCTTACGACAATCAATATACTTTAGTTGAGGTCGTCTAGGACTCTAATCGGTTCTATGTACGCCAACTGCTGGGTATATTGAGAATCGTAGAGTATTAGGTGTGATGTCAAGACGGAAGTATCACTTCAGTCATAGTGGAGATGATGTCACGCAGGATACGGTATTAATGCTCTTAAGTGTTGCGCAACCATCGGGATATTATGACTAGGTCATGCATATCCGATTATAGAGACTAGTTACCAGACATCCGACATGTGCTTCGGACGGGGCAGACACTTATCCTGCCCCAGCCCTAGCACGTGACTATCCGATACTGGGCCGATATACACAATACTTGGTATACTACGCTTGATACAGATCTTAAATATTCTTAGATGGATATGTCCGGAGAATTGGGTAGACTTGGTGCTTTGCTAGAAGCCAACCTTGTCTTGTAAATCGGTAAAACGTAGTACTTGGTACTCACGTGTTCGGATAGTCCGATGACCGATTTGACTACCAACATATCCGGGGATCTCATGGGTCGCTTCCCAAAGATTCACCGATGACGTATGACTCGCACTTTTATTAATCTGGGATTAATATGATGAGAGAGAAAATTAATCTGGGATTAATTACAGAGATATTTTATCTGGGATAAAATATCAATTTAAAGAGAGAGAATGATTAATTTGGAATTAATCGATTAATTAATATATTTGATATATTAAACGAAATTGGATTTCGACGCGGAATTAAAATTAGATTTTAATTCGGGCGAGCGAATTAATTTAGAATTAATTCGTTAGCGATGTGAATAGTGATTTCGCTAGGCGTAATCATTTAATTACGACGCGACGGAAAATTCATTAATTTGGAATTAGCGAAACCGAGCCCGAGAATATTTACGAGCGCATTCGCATTTCGAATTCCAGCGCGGCTCGTCAAATTAAGCGTCAAATCGCTAGTCGCATCTAGCGTCACATCAAGCGTCAAATCTTGTCACTTTGAGTGATGTGACAATTGATTAGATTGATTGATTGAAATGACTTGATGTGAGTGGTTGGAAATCAACTTTTTGAAAGTTGAAAGACATATATTGTTTTATATCTTCCTTTGACTTTTTGAAAGACAAAAGAAGTGTATTTGCTTTTATTTTTGTAGAAAATATATAAGCAAATTATAAACCTATTTTCAAACACACTTTTCACTTCTCTCTCTCACCATTTCTCCTCCTTCACTCACGCCATTTCTGGTTTCTAAAGGGCAGTGAACTGTCGACTTTTAAGAAGCAAAAATGGAGGGAAGCAAGTGTGTTTTGTGGCAAAACAAGAGTGCTACCACACTCCGGGATCAATGCGAAGGTGATAGGGAAGCTTACCCATGAGCCGGGATTCAAATGATGAAGCTTGGAGCTTCAAATTCTTGTTGAAAATGGCGCAAAACAGACCACAAATCTGCAGCAGTGGGCGCACATTGCAGTGAGGCAGTGAGCATTTTTAGGTGTCTTCGTGGCCTCCGCATCGCTCAACCGATCGATGTAAGTATTCCGCAACTTCCGTCGTTGTATTCACTTGTGATTCATGCTTGAGTTTTGATCTTGGGACCTATAGAAACTCCAACATAACCCTCATAAGTCTTTATTCATTTCTCAATTTCCTACTATATTTTATATGTTATTCCATCTTACGAAGTCTACACCGCTACTTAGATTTTCCTCCCATCTTAGTCCTTTGAACTCTTTATATCTTTATCCCACATAGAACTTCATCAACTTTAGTTACTAAGGACATTTCCACACTATTTTCTTGGTTTTAGTGCTACTCTCTTCTAGTTCTTCTTACTCAATACAATAATACTCCTTTAGGTTTACTCCCTTAAAGATTCCAAATTCAACAATGGCCTCCAGGTTTTGGTCTCCACTTAATACGACTTCGAATTATTCTATCTCATGTTTCCTATCTATATTCTTTTAAACTTCTTAAGTTTGGCTATCTAGCCATTTATCGACTCGTTTATCATTTAAAATACACTCATTTGCTGGTTCTTCTCCTTATTGGGCTCTGAGTATAGGGGTGTGATGAGCGGAAAATATATCAATATTTACCGGCCATTTAACTTAATATTTTGTTTAGTTTCTCGGGTTTGATGAACGTTTTGATGTGTTTTAGTTTATTTTGCAGATAAAATAATATCGGGTCTCAATGAAATCATTTAGGATGAAATATGGGTCAAATAAGGGCAATTATTGGACTTGATATTTTAATTTTGGAGATTGGAAACTTGAAAGGGCGTTTTTGACAAAGTGCAGTTGTGGAAATTCTAGTTTTGCAAATCTGTCGTATTTTGGGTATAACTCTTTACTCCGATATCGATGGAGCTGATTCAAGTGCCAAATTAATGAAGACTCGAAGATCTACAACTTTTAAAGACAAAATAATTTCGAATTCTGAATATTTCATGACCGAAATTGATGAACCATCCAGAAGTGTGTTGTGTGTAATTATTAAAGTCATTTTCAAAGCAAAAAATAATTTAATTAATAAATTATAAAAATTATCAAATCACCACCAAACATGATAAGCAATTAGTGGAGCAATTAATAATGGATTTGGTGGAGTAATTAGTGGAGAAATAAATAATGGATTTGGTAGAGAATTTGATGGATGATTTGATGGAGGTAAAATTTTACCTATAAATACCAAGTCATTTCATTTGTAAATTTCATACTTTCTTCTTTGAAATTCCTAATGAATAAATAAGAAGATTGTATCTTGTTTGTTTATTTACAGCTTCCAGTAATTAATTTCCGCTTTCGCACTTTCTTTTCTTTACTTTTCAGTTTTTACTTTCCGCAATTTACTTTTACGCACAAACCTTTTCTTTCTTTACATTCGCAGTTTTTATTTTTCAAGCAATGAGGAGGTAACTCCCCTTGCTGGGGTAAAAGGTAAAGATTTTATTATTGCTATCTAGATTAATCTCCCTTAAATATAAAATATAAACTATTTAAAACCCGACTTAATGAGGATACCGCTATATTGGCCGGTTGGAAATTAATTATAAATTGGATATAACCTGACTAAGTATGGATACCGTCTGGTTGGTCGGTTGGTAATTAATTTTTAATTTGACTTAATCAGGATACCGCCTATATGGCTGGTTGATAATTATCATGCAAAGTTAATATATTATATTAAGGGAGATATCTAAAATAGTAGTAATAAAAGTTGATCCTCTAACCCCAACATTTTCTTTTATTGTACTTTTACTTTATTTAATTTCAGCAATTACTTTTCAGCAATTTACTTTCAGTAATTTACTTTTTTTTTACTTTTTACTTTTTACTTTTACTTTTACTTTATTTACTTTTCAACAATTTACTTTTCAGTATTTAATTTTTAGTATTTTACTTTATGTTTTTTATTTTTTACTTCTTGTAAATATGTGTCGTACCTAAGCCAGTTATCTGGGGTTGTGATGAAATCCAATATCATCAGTTTATAAGAGGTTAGATTATAGTTTGGGTAATATAAATGTTTATTTATTTAGTCTTAATATTAATGCTTTTTATTAACTGGCCATTAATAAAATTGAACTGGTAAACTTAAAATGAACTAGACATAGAGATTTTAAGTTTAAGACCTTAGACTCAAAACCCACGATCTTCTTTGATGATAGATAACCCTTTATTAGATTTCCTTACAGGATAGGAATATACCTGTCAGGCGGGGGTAGCCATAATTGGAACTTAATCTTAATGAATCCAGGTAATTTGGTTGACATAGACATATGGTTCAATTGGGTTATACTGGATATTTGTAGTTGACCATCAGAAGAGGCTTTTATATAATTTAGTGTTCCAGGTTAATAAATCAATATTTTACCCAACTATAAGATAACCACTTCATCTTTAAATAATATTGGAAAGATTCACAACCCTAGATAGTTTTTAATATTAATTTTCTTAAACCTACTTTCAAATAAATAAATTTAATTGTTTTTAAATTTAGAATCGTCACATTTTCAAATCAATCAAACAACCTGTTAGATACTAGTAATAATTTGACCTCATAAAATTAATAGATTAGATATTAAGTCCTCGTGGGATTGATACTTTTTATACTACTTGAACGATATGTGCGCTTGCGTTATACGCGTGTTTAAACACCGGTCAAGTTTTTGGCGCCGTTGCCGGGGACTTAATTATCTTTCATTATTAGTGTAGAGGTTAGATACTTTTACTTGTATCTAATTTCTTTTTACTTATTGTTTTTGTTTTCTTGTGTTTCAGGTTCTCAAAAACTTCATGAGACGAACTAGAAGCTTTGAACTCCGACCGCTTGACCCGGAAATTGAAAGAACCATCAGACAGTTGAGAAGGAAAAGGCGAGAAGGCCAAGAATCTTTAGTCAACATAGAACCTGAACCTTTGAACGTTGCACCACCGATTCCCATTCGAGACAGAACCATTCCGGTGGTTGACAGATTCATTACTTGTATTGTACTTCCTCTCTTACCAGCAAATGCAGGTGACATTAAAACATGCATCCAGATGATTCAGCAGTCAGTACAGTTTAGGGGAAATGCAACTGAAGATCCCAATGCCCATATCAGCAACTTCCTGGAAGTTTATGGCACTTTCAATTACAACCGAGAAGCTGAAGAAGCAATGAGACTGCGTGTTTTCCCATACTCCTTGAAGGACAGAGCTAAAGTTTGGCTACATTCACTACCAGCAGGTTCCATCACAACTTGGAATACTTTAGCCACCAAATTTCTTGCAAAGTACTTTCCACCAGCCATAATTGGAAAACTGAGGAATGACATCACATCCTTTGTGCAACAAGACTCAAAAACTCTTTACGAAGCTTGGGAAATGTACAAAGATTTGCTCCGGAAATGTCCTCACCATGAGATTCCAAAATGGCTTCAAGTCCAAACATTCTATAATGGACTTTCTGGAATAATGAGAACCACAATCGATGCTGCTGCTGGAGGAGCTTTAATGGCAAAAGGAGAAGATCAAGCCTGAGACCTAATCGAAGAAATGGCCAACAACAATTCCTTGTGGCCAACAGAAAGGAGCATGATCCAAAGAATTATAGGAATTTATGAAAGTGGAGCCAATACAGCAGTCAACACCAAGCTGGATCAGATATGTAAATTCATGGAGACTCTTACCACTGGATCCACAAGTTCACCATATGGAGGAGCACCAGAACCAAACCAACTTGAAGAGACGGTGAATTATGTCAACAATTTCAATAGACAGGGGAACAATCCATACTCCAACACCTACAACCCAGGGTGGAGGAATCATCCTAATTTTGCATGGAGCAATAATTCAGGGCAAAAGAACAATCCACCACCTGGATTCCAATAGAAGAACTATCTACCACATGGATTCCAACAACATAACAAAGGCCAGAAGCAGGCAAATGAACCAGAATAGCAGAAGTGATAAATCAGTTAAAAAAGTACGATGTTATGTTTCAGAGCCAATCAGCTTCCATCAAAACACTGGAGAATCAAATCGGACAACTGGACAACGCTCAAAGTTACAGACCGCCATGTAATCTTCCCAGCAACACAGAACCAAATCCAAGGAACCGAGGGAAGGAGCAATGTCAAGCTATTACATTAAAAAGTGGTACTGAGATCAATAAAGATGTTGGAATGAAAGCAACAATTGAGGAAGTTCCAAAAGATGCATTTCCACAGATGGAGGAAAAAGAAACAAAGAAAAAAGAAGCAAAGGAAAAAGAACAGATCATTCCACCTCCACTTTTTCCTCAACGACTTCAGAAAAATAAACTGGACAAGAAGTTTGCTCGATTCCTGGAGGTGTTCAAAAAGCTTCATATCAATATTCCATTTGCAGAAGCCTTGGAAGAAATGCCCAGCTATGTAAAATTCATGAAAGACATTCTTTCACGAAAATGAAGATTGGGAGACTACGAGACAGTAGCATTAACAGAAGAATGCAGCGCCATCATTTAGAGGAAACTTCCCCCAAAGTTGAAAGATTATGGCAGTTTCACTATCCCATGCACAATTGGAGAACATTACATCGGTAAGGCTTTATGTGATTTAGGAGCCAGTGTTAACTTAATGCCTTTTTCTATTTACAGGAAACTGCAGATTGGAGAAGCAATGCCTACCTCAGTTTCATTGCAACTTGCTGACCAAACACTCGCATTTCCAAGAGGTGTTGTTGAAGATGTGCTGGTCAAAGTCGACAAACTAATTCTCCCTGCAGATTTCATCATCCTTGACATGGAAGAAGACAAAGAAATACATATCATTCTTGGGAGACCATTCTTAGCTACAGGTAAAACTGTGATTGATGTGCAAAAATGAGAACTGACCATGAAAGTGCAGGACCAAAAAGTGACCTTTAATATTTTCAAAGCCATGAAATTCCCGAGCGATGAAAAGGAATAAGAATGCTTCAGAGTTGATGTTGTTGATAGTATCATTCAAAATACTGAGCCAAATCCCATGGATACACTTGAAGCTTGCATCACCAACATGACTGACAGCGAGCTAGATGCTGAAATCCTGGAATGTATCAACTACCTTGACAAACCATTCCGATTCAAAGCAACACCACCAGTTGAAAGCTTGGAACTGCCAAAGAAAGACCGGATCAAGCCCTCGATTGAAGAACCACCACAGTTGGAGTTGAAGTTACTTCCGAGTCATCTCAGGTATGCATTTCTTGGAAACTCTTCTGAATTACCTGTTATTATTTCTTTTCACTAACATTGGAGCATGAAGAAAAGCTGTGATGAGTGATAAATGTATCACTATTTCCTACTCATTTAACTTAATATTTTGTATAGTTTCTTGAGTTTTGTGAATATTTTGATGTGTTTTATGTTATTTTGTAGATAAATAAAGTTTCAGGACATTCTAGAGGTGATTTGAAGCAAAATTGTGAAATTTGGTGAAATTTGGCAAAATGGGTATTTTGGTAATTTTGGGCATCCCGACACGGTATTTTGGTAATTTTGGGCATTCCGACACCAAAATAAAGTTTCAAGATATCTGGAGGTGATTTGGAGCCAAAATTGTGAAATTTGGCAAAAATGGTATTTTGGTAATTTTAGGCGTCCCGACACCGAGGGTATTTTGGTAATTGCACCACCATGCCACATGTCAAAGATTCAACGAGCCGTCATTTTTAGCACACCATGCCACGTGTCGAAAATTCAGCGATCCAAAAAAATAATAATAAAAAAAATAAAAATCAGAAAAATAATAATAAAAAATTAGATTTTTTTGCCTATAAATAGATTTCGAATTTTTAGTTTCAAATGTACCTCTTCCTCTGAAATCCTTATAAATAAATTAAGAGTTCTTCATATTTTCTTCTTTTATTCAGTTTTATTTACGCTTTGTAGTAGTAATTCTATCCATCCATGAGGGGGTAACGTCTCTATGCTGAGGTAATAAGGTAATTCTTTTACTTTTGCTATTTAGATTAATCTCCCTTAAAATATAATATATAAACTATTTAAAATCTGAATTAATAAAAAGATACTGCCATTCTAGGTCGGTTGGTTATTCAATTTAATCTGGTTAAACCTGACTTAATGAGGATACCGCCATTCTAGGTCGATTGGTTTAAGTTTATATTTCTGTTCCGCCTTATGGCTGGTATATTTGAATTTGACTTAATCAGGATACCGCCATTCCGGACGGTTGGTTTAAAATATCACAAGATTAATATTATATTATTGGGAGATATCTAAATAGTAAATAGTAGAAGTTAATTCCTTTTACCTTAGCATTTCTTTTTATTACTTTTCAGCAATTTCATTTTATGTCTTTTAAGTTTATATTAGCTTTAGTTATGTTGTTGTACCTAAGTTAAATATCTAGGGTTGTGATAAAATCTAATATAACCGGTTTTAAAAGGGTTAGATTATAGTTTGGGTAATTAAAGAATTATTTGTTGAGTCATAGTCTTAATGCCTTTTTATTAATTGGCCATTAATAAGATTGATTAGATAAACTTAAAATGAACTAGACATAGGGATTTTAAGTTAAAGACCACAGACTCAACAACCCACGATCTTCCTTAAGGATAGATAACCCTTTTAATAGATTTCCTTACAGGATAGAAATATACCTGTCGGGCGGGGGTAGTCATAATTGGAACTTAGCCTTAATGAATCTAGGTAATTTAATTGACATAGACATATGGTTCAATTTGATTATTCTAGGTATTTGTAAATGACCATCGGAAGAGGCTTTTACATAATTTAGTGTTCCAGATTAATAATTTAATAATTTACCCAACTATGATATAACTACTTCATCTTTTAATTAATATTGGAAGAATTCACAACCCTAGATAGTTTTAATCTTCATTAATATTCTTTCAATTTCGTTTACTTGTTTTCAGAATCATCATCCTTTCAAATCAATCAATCATCTTATTAGATATTTGTAAATAAATAGTATCAATAATTAATAACAATAGTAGGAATTAATTCCTCGTGGGATCGATATTTTTATACTACTTGAACGATACGTGCGCTTGCGTTATACGTGTGTGTTTACGCCGGTCAAGCTACTGAGAGTATTACGAGAACACAAAAGAGCTATTGGCTGGACTATAGTAGACATTCGAGGCATTAGTCCATCATTTTACATGCATAAGATTCTAATGAACGATGAGTACAAACCCACAGTGGAGCATCAACGGAGACTCAATCTAATCATGAAGGAGGTCGTGAAGAAAGAAATCATCAAATGGTTGGATGCTGGCATCATTTACCCCATCTCAAATAGCAATTGGGTGAGTCCTATGCAGTGTGTGCCAAAGAAATGAGGAATTATTGTGGTCACCAATGAAAAGAACGAGCTGATTCCAACAAGAACGGTGACTGGATGGAGAGTATGCATGGACTACAGGAAGCTGAACAAAGCCACGAGAAAAGACCATTTTCCGCTACCATTCTTTGACCAGATGTTAGACAGATTGACGGGATATGAGTTCTATTGTTTTTTGGACGGATATTAAGGGTACAATCAGATTGCCATTGCCCTAGAAAATCAAGAGAAAACCACATTTACATGTCCATATGGTACTTTTGCTTTCCGCAGGATGCCATTTGGATTATGTAATGCTCCCGCTACTTTTCAGCGTTGCATGATGGCCATATTCTCATACATGCTGGAGCAAGTATGGAGGTATTCATGGATGACTTTTCTGTGTTTGGAGATTCTTTTGACCATGCTTGCAAAATCTGGAACATGTGTTACATAGGTGCGAAGATAAAAACCTGGTACTCAATTGGGAGAAATGTCATTTCATGGTAGAAGAAGGCATTGTTCTTGGACACCGGATCTCACAAAAGGGAATCGAGGTAGACAAAGCAAAGATTGAAACAATTGAAAAACTACCTCCACCAATATTTGTCAAGGGGATTCGAAGTTTTTTTGGACATGCAAGTTTTTACAGGAGATTTATCAAAGACTTTTCCAAAATTGCAAAACCTCTTTGCAATCTTCTGGAAAAGGATGTGCCTTTCAACTTTACCAAAGAATGCCAGGAAGCTTTCGAGATCTTAAAACAGAAGCTGGTTTCTGCCCCCATCATTGTAGCACCAGACTGGACCATTCCATTTGAAGTGATGTGCGATGCTAGTGATTTTACTGTAGGTGCAGTTTTGGGACAACGCAAAGCAAAGATTTTTCACACCATTTACAACTCCAGCAGAACTCTGAATGAAGATCAACTCAACTACACAACCACCAACAAGGAGTTGCTCGCAGTTGTGTACGCTTTTGACAAATTCCGCTCCTATCTGCTGGGTCGCAAAGTGGTGGTCTACACAGATCATTCAGCAATCAAATATCTGATCACGAAGAAAGATGCCAAACCCAGATTAATCCGTTGGATACTTCTTCTACAAGAATTTGACATTGAGATTCGAGACAGGAAAAGGACAGAGAATCAGGTGGCAGATCATCTATCGAGGCTCGAGAATGGAGAAACAGCTGGAAAAGAACTGTCAATCAAAGAATCTTTTCCAGATGAACAGCTGTTTGCCATGAAACAACAGGAAGTCCCTTGGTATGCTGACTATGTCAACTACATTGTATCACGAAAATGGCCGTTGGAATGGACAACTCAGCAACGGAAGAAGTTCTCCAAAGAAGTCAAGCACTATATCTGGGATGAGCCATACCTGTTCAAACGGTGTGCTGATCAAATATTGAGACGATGTGTTCCACATGAGGAGGTCAACAATTTTTTACAGCACTGTCATTCATCACCATATGGCGGACACTTCAACGGAAAAAAACAGTAGCCAAAGTCCTTCAATCAGGTTTGTTCTGGCCCACTATTTTTAAAGATGCTTATCTTTTTTCTTTTCAATGTGACATGTGCCAGAGAACGGGAAATATTTCCAGGAGAAATGAAGGACCATTGTAAAACATTCTAGAAGTGGAAATATTCAATGTGTGGGGTATAGATTTCATGGGACCCTTTGTTCCATCATTCGGAAAGCTGTATATTCTGGTTGCTGTAGACTACGTCTCCAAATAGGTTGAAGTAATTGCACTGCCATCCAATTATTCAAAAGTGGTGATCAAATTCCTGAAAAATAATATTTTCACTCGGTTCGGAACACCTCATGCAATCATCAGTGATTATGGCTCACATTTCTGTAACAAATACTTTGATGTACTTCTATCCAAATACGGAGTTACTCACAAGGTTGCCACAACTTACCATCCACAGTCAAATGGACAGATTGAGGTTTCAAACAGAGAGATCAAAAGAATCTTGGAAACTATTGGATCAACAAGGAGAGACTGGTCAACAAAACTAGATGATGCATTATGGGCCTACCGAACAGCCTACAAGACACCCATTGGTATGTCCGCATATCGATTGGTTTTTGGGAAAGCATGCCATCTGCCACAAGGCATACTGGGCACTGAAGAAGTTGAATCTTGATTCACAAGCTGCATGGGAGAAATGACTTCATCAACTTAACGAATTGGAGGAGTTTCATCTACAGGCTTATGAGAATTCCAGATTATACAAAGAAAAGGCAAAGAAATGTCATGACCGAAAACATATTGCACAGACAGTTGGAACCAAGGCAGTAGGTGTTGTTGTACAACTCGAGGTTGAAACTTTTCCCTGGAAATTTGAAATCTAGGTGGTCAAGTTCATTTGTAATCACTCAAGTTTTACCTTATGGAGCTGTTGAGTTACTGGATCCCAATACCATCAACACATTCAAGGTTAACAGTCAGCATGTCAAGCATTACTGGGGAGAATCATTTGAGCGACAAAAAGAAAGTGTCACACTTTCAGATCCAGCCTAACGTTCGAGAAGTCACGTCTAGCTGACGACTTTAAACTTAGCGCTCGCAGGGAGGCAACCCATGCAATTTTTGTATATATTGTGATTTGGTGTGATTTAATTTGGTGTGTTTATTTTTTACAGATTAAGACATTTTAAGATGGAAGAAGCTCTTGTAAATCTTCACAAGCAATTTCCTTCTCTACCTCAAAAATCTCTGATGAAAGTTTACAAAGCTCGCTTGGAACGGATGAGACTACTAATAATCCATGGTGTTCCTAATGACATTCGTTGGGTAATTGAAGCAAGAGTCCGATTGGCAGGTGAGTCTTCTGACTCATTTATTTCACATCTGCCTGGTTTTGGAAGAAACACCTATGCAAAGAAACGTAGAACTAAGTAAATGGGTGTTTGTTACAAATATGCACGTTAGAATTGCAATACTCGTTGTCGTTCTTTAGGAATGGTGTCTGATAATCACGAAGACAAAATTAAATTCATTAGGGATGGCTTGAGTAAAGAGCCTGTAGATAATATATCTTCGACTCTTGAGACGCATCCCAGTGGATATGTACATATAGCCATTCGCAAATTACATACACAATTTCAAAAAGAAAGACAACAGTTAAGTCTTGGGAATCTGACTCAAAAAGACCCTGTTTGCCAATTTATAAGAAAATTGGATGGGAAGCTTGTCCCTGACGCATAGACGTCAATCAAGCCGTTACTTTTCTTGTAAATATTATATCTCTTTGTCTTTTCCTAATAATTGTAATTTGTTTTGTTGTACTTTATCCGACAGGATCCATACCTTTTTTACTATCATGATTTATTTTACTGTTTAACTAATAATTGTCATTTGGCAGGTACTAGTGCTATTATTTTACTCACCCTTTTCAGGTGTTATAAATTCAACTCATCATTGTACTTTTGAAGACATCCAGAGTAAAACATGGAAGCCACTTCTAGAAGACGAGTTGAAAATATTTATGTGTTTTGCGGTAGTAGTGTTGGTACTAAACCACAATACGTAGAAGCAGCACAAGAATTGGGTCGAGTCTTAGCTACAAGAAATATGCACTTAGTATATGGCGGAGGCAATCTTGGACTAATGGGGATCGTTTCAAAGGCTGTACATGAGGGAGGCAGTCATGTTTTGGGAATCATCCCAAAACCCTTGGCATAAGCAAATCTTATTGAACCATCAAACGGAGAGGAACTGATCGTGCCAGGTATGTCTGAACGACTGGTATAAATAATTAACTGTGCTGATGCTTTTATTACTTTACCAGGTGGCTTGGGCACATTGGAGGAAATTTTTATAGTGTTATCTTGGGCGAACTTAAAAATACACCAGAAAACAATTGGGCTATTTAACGTTGATGGAATTTATGATTTTCTTTGTGTGTTTCTTGATGATGCCCGAAGAAATGGGTTCGTGTCAAAACCTTTGAAAGAATTCATCTTTATTGCAAGCACTGCTCCGGATCTAATAGACCAACTTTTATCCTATGAACCATAACTTGACCCTATCCTTTCAAAGATAAATTGGTCCGAGGACGATCGTGGTAAGAGGCGTCGGATTAATCTGGATCTTAACCTCTAATTTTATGTAGAATTTCAGCTAACCATGTATTATCTTCTAAACTCTTCTTCTACCGTTTAAGACATTGGGGACAATGTCTCATTTAGGTTTGGGAGAGGGAATTAGTTGATTAATATCTTATTTTAGTTGTGTGTTGTTTTTATTTTTTAGTCCAAAATTTTTCGAAAAATACAAAAAAAAAAATTGAAAAATTTTCAAAAAATTATAAAAATATTTTGTGTTTTTGTTTTGACTAAAAAAGTGAAATTGATAAGAGATAGCTGAGTAAGGAGTTTCCACTTCTGAGACGTATCTCAAACCTATTTCGAAACAAGTTAATTTTTGTTTATTTCCTTTTGAATTATTTAATTTGTGAATTCTCCATAATACTGATTAAAATGGATCTTCATATGCTCAGTTAGCAGGTATTATCAACATACATAGTAACATACGGACATGAGCTAAAATTGAAAATTTTGTAATATTCAGTGCTCTAGTTAATTGGAGGAAGCATCTCAAAAAGTGATGGATTAAAAAAAAAACCATCTGAGATCCGAGTTATTAAGTCTGTAATGGTGTTTTAACACCTAGTGCCCTAAAACCAACTGGTTTGGGAGTCACTGGCCCAAAGCTCGCTACATGGATCAAGGATGTTGCATATATATATATATATATATATCTGAAGTCTGAGTAATTAAGTCCGTAAGGGTGTCTTAACAGCTGGTGCCCTAAAGCCAACTGGTTTGGGAGCCACCGACCTAACACTCACTACATAGACGGAAGATATTGTATATAAATTAAAAAAAAAAAATCTAAAATTAAAGAAAAAATCAGAAAAATGAGAAAAATTATTCCATTACCATAAAAAAGGTGTGAAATCTGATAGAACTTTAGGACAAAAATATTACTCTCTTATCAACTACACTTGTGACTGTTGTGGGCAAAAATGAGATTGATTAATACTTTGTTGGCTGTGTATATGGAGAATGGTAAATATAATCGGAGAATTTACTTATTAGGTAATTTAGAAAGATACAAAACAACTAGTAAATTGGAGTAGAAGTTTCACCTGATTAGTCACTAACTTTCTTTATTCTCTTTTCTCTTGTCTTTTTGCCTTTGTGCGCATTAGTTTTACTACCTTTTTACTTTTGTAAAATGTTTGTGGGTATCATTGCTGTAAACCCTCACGAGACTACAACTTGTCCACCTAGGGGTTTATAGGCTTGTTGCATATGCTAAATGCAACCGTGATCCCTACGAAAGTGGCTTAGTTTAATTTTTTATTTTTTTTTTTTTCTCGAGGACTAGCAAAATGTTAGGTTTGGGGGTGTGATGAGCGGAAAATATATCAATATTTACCGCCCTTTACTTAATATTTTGTTTAGTTTTTCTCGGGTTTGATGAACGTTTTGATGTGTTTTAGTTTATTTTGCAGATAAAATTATATTGGTCTCAATGATATCATTTAGGACGAAATATGGGTCAAATAAGGGCAATTATTGGACTTGATATTTAATTTTGGAGATTGGAAACTTGAAAAGGGCGTTTTTGACAAAGTGCAGTTGTGGAAAATTTCAGTTTTGCACATCTGTCGTATTTTGGGCATAACGTGTGTTTGTTAGTTTCTATTACCAAGCCCCAAGATCAACAAGAGCAAACAAAATATATATAAATGAATGAACAATATTGAAGTATGGCGGAATCATACTCACAAAAATCGGAATGCGGATGCGTTGATGAAATGAAAACTTCTCCTTTGTGCAGTGATGAATTCGGCCAAGGTGGAAAGTGCAGCTCCAAGCTTTGTTTGATCCTCTCAAGCTCAAGGATTAGTTTCCCATATCACCTTTGTATGATCCCTTGAAGGTGCTAGCCTTTGTTGTGATTTTGAATGCACAACTTCTTCAAATCTTGCCACAAAAATTAAAGAAATGGAGAGCCCAAAACTGCATGTAGTTTCGGCAATGTGAGAGAGAGGAGAGTTCAATGATTTTTGTTACAAAAAATCAATTTATATTTATGCCATAATATTTATTAAATTAATAATAAACTTATGACACAAATCATGCAATGGCTTAGAGTGTCAAACACTCAATTTTCATGCAAAACTATTGAGTGCATTGTACACTATCTCCATGCAATGCATTAGAGTTAAATAATGCATAATATGACATGTGTCATGTGGGCCCCACACGTTTCCAAATGAAAGTGGCCCACGTGCACTCACTCGTTCGGGTTCGATAATTTCCGAATACCGAACTTACGTCGCGACGTTAATTAAATCGAATTTAAATAAATAATTTTTAAACGATTAATTCCAAATTAATCGTTCTCTCTCTATGTATAGTACTTTATCCAAGATAAAGTCTCTCCGTAATTAATCCAAGATTAATCGAGTTTGAATCATACGTCATTGGTGAATCATCGGGAATCGACCCAAGAGATCTCCGGATATGTTGGCAGTAAATACGGTCGTCGGATTATCCGAACACGTACGTACCTCGTACTACGTTTTTACCGATTCACAAGACAAGGTTGGCTTCTAGCAAAGCGCCATGCCTACCCAATTCTTCAGAAATATTCTTATAGGAATATAAGATCTATATCAAGCGTAGTATACCGTAGTATTGCGTATATCGAACCAGTATCGGATGATCACATGTTAGGCTTGGGGCTGGAAATGTGTCTGCCCCGTACGAAACATATATCGGACATCAAGCAACTAGTCTCTTTAAATCGGACAATCCTGACCTGGTCATATTGTCCCGATGGTTGCAACCTTTTATAGAGTACTAGTTCTGTGTCCTGCGTGATCATCACCTCCATATGTCTGAAGTGATACTTCCATCTCGACATCACATCCAGTACACTACGATTCTCGATAAACCCAGAAGAGGTGTACACAGAACCATTAAGGTCCCCAACCACCAAAACCAAAGTTTACCGATTGTCGCAAGTACTAGCGATGTAAGTCTCAGGTTAAGACCATATACACCTACCCTGATGCGGCCTCCCATAGACACGCAGACATACTACCAATGGGATTCCGCGGGGTCTATCCAGAGCGAAGCTGTTTTCCGTACCATCGGTAAAACACAACCTCCTATCGCACTTGCATAAGTATCCAATACTTAAATATATGAGAACTATGCCGTTGTGCCCTCACAACGTGCACAAGCGCAATACTAGTCTATTCCGCATTATCGATGTCCGATCTCGATAATACTCCGACTAGGGATATTTAATGATTAAACCTTTATGGATTGATACTGTCTCATATCATCTCAATCCGGTATTAATCATATGGACTTTGCCATTTATATATCAAAGTAAATAATATTACAAAACGGCAAAAGGCAATTTCATTATCACATAGTTAATTTTGTACAATAATACAATATCATTTACAAACAGTGACGCTATGGGACATAATGTCTAACAATCTCCCACTTGGCCTATAGCCAGTCACTCAAGCATCTAATACCCGAACTATGTATGTGTCGTTCAAAAACTTGCTGAAGAACAGCCTTCGTCAGCGGATCTGCAATGTTGTCATCTGATGTGACCTTCTCGACCTTTACATCGCCACGATGTATAATCTCCCGAATCAGATGGTAACGTCGAAGAACATGCTTGGACCGTTGATGAGACCTTGGTTCCTTAGCCTGTGCTATAGCCCCGTTATTGTCACAATACAATGGAACGGGCTCAGCTGCTAACGGAACTACTCCTAATCCGATTAGGAACTTTCGGATCCAAACTGCCTCCTTTGCTACTTCAGATGCAGCGATGTACTCCGCTTCTGTTGTTGAATCGGCAACAGTATCTTGCTTGGAAGATTTCCAGCTCACTGCTCCGCTCGTTATTCAAACAAAAAATGTACCCGGATTGCGACTTGTAGTCATCCTTGTCGGTTTGGAAACTTGCATCGGTATACCCAGATACCGCAAGTTCTCCACCTCCATAAATTAAGAAAGCATCCTTAGTTCGTTTAAGATACTTAAGGATATTCTTAACTGCTATCCAGTGACCTTCACCTGGATCGGCCTGATAGCGACTGCACATGCTCAAAGCATATGAGACATCAGGTCGTGTACATATCATGGCATACATGATCGATCCGACTGCCGAGGCGAACGGTATCCGACTCATGTTGTCTCTCTCTTCCTGAGTCTTAGGACACATGTCCTTAGACAGAGAGGTACCACGTACCATTGGAACCAATCCCCTCTTGGATTGTTCCATGTTGAATCGCTTCAACACTTTATCAATGTATGTACTCTGGGAGAGTCCAAGCAGCTTTCTAGATCTATCCCGGTAGATCTTTATTCCAAGAATAAAGGCTGCTTCTCCCAGATCTTTCATGGAGAATTTTAATGAAAGCCAAGCTTTCACCGACGTTAGCATGGGAATGTCATTGCCTATAAGCAATACGTCGTCGACATAAAGGACAATAAAAGTAAGTGCTCTCCCACTAACCTTCTTGTATACACAAGGGTCATCTGCGTTTTGCACGAAATCATATTCTTTTATGATCTCATCAAAACGCTGATTCCATGACCGTGATGCTTGCTTCAATCCATAAATGGATCGATTTAACTTACAAACCTTGTTTGCAAGTCTAGGTACGATAAAACCGTCAGGCTGTTGCATATAAACATCCTCCAAAAGGTTTCCGTTAAGGAAAGCGGTTTTAACGTCCATCTCCTGCAATCTCGTAATCGAAATATGCAGCTATTGCAAGCATTATCCGAATGGATTTAATCATGGCAACGGGTGAGAAGGTTTCGTCATAATCAATACCATATTGTTGACGATACCCCTTCGCTACAAGCCTAGCTTTGTACGTTTGTACGTTGCCATCCATGTCGGTCTTCTTCTTCTTGAAGATCCATCTGCATCCAATAGGCTTTACGCCTTCTGGTGCATCAACCAGTGTCCAAACTTGGTTGGCGTACATGGAATCCATCTCGGACTTCATGGCTTCTTGCCATAAAGCGGAATCGATATTTTGTATCGCTTCCTCATACGTAGCCGGCTCATTATCCTCAATAAGATTAATATCTACATGAGGTGAGATCAGGAACCCATACCTCTCAGGTACTGTTCTGACTCTCTCCGACATACGCGGTCCTTGTGTATGTGAAGTTTGTGGTACAGACTCATCCCGGACGGTCTGTTCTTGTTCCGTCGTTGATTCATTGCCAGGAACAGTATCACTACGATCTTCATCGAGTTCTACTTTCCTCCCACCACTTACCACTGCATTTATAAAATCCTTCTCAAGGAAAAATGCTTGTAGAGCAACAAATACTTTGTTCTCTTGTGGGTGATAGAAGTAATATCCTTTGGTTTCCCTAGGATATCCTACGAAAAGGCATTTATCAGATTTGGGTTCAAGTTTGGTACCTTCCAAACGTTTAACATATGCCCAGCATCCCCAAATCTTCAGGAAAGAGAAACCTGGTTTCCTTCCTGTCCATATCTCATATGGAGTCTGTTCAATAGACTTCGACGGTACCTTATTCAAAATAAGTATAGCACTGTTTAATGCGTATCCCCAGAAGGATATTGGTAGCTCAGTGCGACTCATCATTGACCTTACCATGTCCAACAAGGTGCGGTTTCTCCGTTCGGACACACCGTTTAATTGCGGTGTTCCAGGAGGAGTCCACTGTGAAAGAATACCATATTCTTTCAAGTAATCTTGAAACTCATAACTTAAGTATTCGCCACCACGGTCTGACCGTAATGTCTTAATACTCTTCCCTGTTTGTTTCTCCACTTCGTGTCGAAACTCTTTGAATTTCTCAAAATTTTCCGACTTGTGTCTCATAAGATACACATAACCGTAACGAGATGCATCATCTGTGAAGGTTACGAAGTAGTGAAATCCACCTCTAGCCTGGCTAGACATGGGCCCGCATACGCATAAGTCAGTATGAACGAGAGCCAACAGTTTTTTGGCACGTTCACCTTTACCGCTAAAAGGTGATTTAGGCATTTTGCCTAAAAGACAAGATTCGCAGACGTCATATGAATTGGGATCAAATTCGTCCAAGTACCCACTCTTCGAAAGTGTGGATATGCGAGTCTTGTTGATGTGTCCTAGACGACAATGCCACATATAAGCTTCATCTTTTAGATTACTCTCTTTTGAGCCTTTTGTTTGTCATTTTAGGAGATTCATTTATATTCAAAATATAAAGACCGTTATTTGCAACAGCTGTGCAAATTTCTGCATCATTTTATATAAATAACACCCAGTGTTTCTAAATACAAAAGTGTAACCCTGCTGGGTTAACAAGGATACAGATATAATATTCCTAGTTAAACTAGGTACAAAATAACAGTTCAAAAGTTTAAGTACATGCCCTGAGGGCAGTTCTAAAACAAAAGTCCCTACGGCCAAAACAGCAACTGGTGTTCCGTTTCCGACCCGTAGATCCATCTCCCCCGATGCCAGCACCCTGCTATCCTGCAGATCCTGCACATCAGTACAAATATGAGCACCACAACCAGAATCAAAAATCCAATTTTTAAACTAGAAGTATTCATATTTATCTCAATAACAAACATACCAGAGGCGATAGCCTTGCCAGCCTTGATATCCTCCCTCTGCCCTTTGCCCATTCGGCAGTCACGTTTCCAGTGACCCCTCTTGCCGCAGTTGAGGCAGATGTCGCGAGATTTGTCCTTTGGCTTCCTAGAAGCCACTGTCAACTTGCCCTTGCCCTTGTTCTTGAACTTCTTCTTCCTCGCACCTCCAATTGCCTTGGGCCCAGCCCTTGGCGCATGAGAGGTCGATGCATAATGCGCCTCGCGCTTGCTCCCCTTTAGGAGTTCCTTTTCGGACTCCTTCAGCACGGACAACAACTCTCCAAGAGTGTCGTCAGTGTCCATCAACTTAGTTGATGATGATTTGTTTCCAAGTATCGGGTAGCGATTGTAATAGCATATCAATCGTCAACTCTGCTCTGCCTCCAAGACAATGCCCATCTTGGCTAACTCATCTATGTCAGCGATCATTTGAGTCCCGTGGGCCTCAACTGATGCGCCGTCTGTCATCCGGGAGCGGAAGAGTTTCCTTACTAGCTCATACCTCTCCATCCGCTTGTTGGTGCGGTGGAGATCACGCAATCTTGCCATCATGTTATAGGGATCCAAGTCCCTGTTCTGGCGTCTGAAATGCTGGGTCATTGCAGCTAGCATAACTGACTGAGCTTGGTCACAATCGTCACTATGAGTCTTCCATAACTCTAGCTCCAGTGGCTCAGTGGGTTTAGGCGGGAGAGGTCTCTGAATAGTATACATCACCCTCTCAGCCCCAAGCACTATCTTGAGGTTCATTTCCCAGTCGGCAAAGTTTGTCCCTTTGAAGACATTATCGCCCATGATTATGTCGCGGACATTACCCTTGCCAGTCATCTTGACAACTATAGTCCAACTATAAAGTCAACGATGTTATGGGTACAGTCAAACTGTTACAAGCAAAATAACAATATATTAGTCCAACTAATTATTAAAATATTGACGAAATAATTTTGAAAGACGCGTAAGGCTAAGTATCTGAACGAAATTGCAAATTCAATAATAGCCTCCCACTATTTTCTTCAAGTCTCTAACCCTCTTGTGGAGAACTCGGGAAATCGCATTTCCTAGTGGGCTAGGATCCCGTTTAATAACACACAACCTTGACTTTGGCCAATAAAAGCTGTATGCTATTTAACTTAGGTAGATCTCTATGATCAATTGGATCTCATCCAATTCCTAGATCCGGTTAGGTGGACATCCAAGTCCCAAACATATGTATAATGTCAATGTATCCATTACATTTTCCTAACCCTATCCTCCGAATCATCTAGGCCTTGGCTTTGGCCAAAAACAAAACCTAATGATTCCAGTTAAGCGGGACCCATTGACGAGGAAAGTTTCGTAATCAATGTCATTGGACAAAAAGTGATCTTGACTTTGGCCAATAAAAATCACGATTTGGACAAGACACCGATATGCAACAAAACTCTCATGATTCAAGTACATCCTTGATTGACAAAGGTCTTGACTTTGGCCAAACAAACCAATGCCAACTTCGGATCTTGAACAAGAATCATTCAATGGAAGGAAATCGCTTAATATTGTTTGAGGGATTTTTCGCGTAATTGGCAACCAATTAATTTATCTTTGTTAGGTCTCATCATCATACACCCTTAAGCATGCTTCTAAAACATCATAAAGCGCGTAAAGTAAAGTAATAGCGATATACGGATGGATATGAACAACAACTTGTTCCTAGAACAAATCACTCCCTTCCTCTCCCCGCTAGCACTATTCTACTCTTACCCGATTAACATACAATAAGAGAAACCTCATTTACATTGAGGGGAATTAGGTTGAGAGAATACAAAGAGACAATAAGAGAAAGGCTGGACACGCAGGTCCAATTTATAAATTCTAAATTTACAATAATTTCTAAAATTACCCTTCCCTTCTAATATCCATCCGATATACACTATTCATACATCACATCCACATTCATTCATTCAAGGCATGTTATACAACCAATCAAATCCAATTAATTAGTATTTCATTAGGTGACAATACAATGTTCAAACAATTGTTTGCATTTGCGCGAGTCCAACTCAATTTGAGAATAAATACTTATAGTATGAATTCACGAATTATATCGAACTACTCGTTAAATCCAATTTAGAGTCGTATTCAATACTAATCCTATTATTTAATTCTAAATTAAATATTTACACTTTTATTGTGCTTTTATAACTTAGATTCCAAATCTAATACAATCGGGTCTCAAAGCCCAACTAACATCTAATGTCCGTTTAATTAAAGTCCAATGGGCTTTCAATTGATTTCTTTAGGCTTGGGTTTTGGTCAATGTATGGGTCAAACCCAATTACCAAGCCCAATAAGGAATCACCCTCATATGCCATAAAATCAATATCAAGCCCATAAGGCCCAATTAAACATAAAAGCCCATTTATTATATTTGGGCTTAAATGGTGTGATTTAGGCCCATTTTGGATCCAATCCAAATGGTCCAAATCTACTTGGCCCAACCAAGCCCATTTTGTCCAAATATAATAGTTTTAGGCCCAATTCAAAATTAAGCCCAACTAACCAAATTTTAAAATTCCAAATTTTATAACTTAATTAATTAAAGTGTATTATCATGATTAATTCTTTAAATCAATATTCCCAAAATATCAAATTAATCCATTAATCATATTTTTATCTTAAATATGTCCAATATTATTAATCAAAAAATCAAGTCCCTAATCCTCCATCAAGCATTCGGCCAAGGTGATTAAAATGGTTCCGATTTCGTTTTCAATCCAATCGAGTTACAAATCATCATTCCATATTGTTTCAAGTCATCTAATGTCTTAAAATTAAAAAATCATCTAGTCCATATGCTTGCATGTATTCGGCCAAGCCTCATTTGGGTTGGAAAAATTAATCCAATTTATTTTCCATGAAATTGATGATGTATAATCTAAATAACATACATCTAAGCATATTTAATCAAGCAAACTCATCAAATCATGCTTCATACAATTTTCCCCAAATAACATCCTAATATATTTGCATGCTCTTTAAGCTCAATGATACCATTGTTAGTTTCTATTACCAAGCCCCAAGATCAACAAGAGCAAACAAAATATATATAAATGAATGAACAATATTGAAGTATGGCGGAATCATACTCACAAAAATCGGAATGCGGATGCGTTGATGAAATGAAAACTTCTCCTTTGTGCAGTGATGAATTCGGCCAAGGTGGAAAGTGCAGCTCCAAGCTTTGTTTGATCCTCCAAGCTCAAGATTAGTTTCCCATAACACCTTTGTATGATCCCTTGAAGGTGCTAGCCTTTGTTGTGATTTTGAATGCACAACTTCTTCAAATCTTGCCACAAAAATTGAAGAAATGGAGAGCCCAAAACTGCATGTAGTTTCGGCAATGTGAGAGAGAGAGAGTTCAATGATTTTTGTTACAAAAAATCAATTTATATTTATGCCATAATATTTATTAAATTAATAATAAACTTATGACACAAATCATGCAATGGCTTAGAGTGTCAAACACTCAATTTTCATGCAAAACTATTGAGTGCATTGTACACTATCTCCATGCAATGCATTAGAGTTAAATAATGCATAATATGACATGTGTCATGTGGGCCCCACACGTTTCCAAATGAAAGTGGGCCCACGTGCACTCACGCGTTCGGGTTCGATATTTCCGAAATACCGAACTTACGTCGCGGCGTTAATTAAATCGAATTTAAATAAATAATTGCGCCTAGCGAAATTATTATTTACGTCGCTAACGAATTAATTCTAAATTAACTCGTTTGCCCGAATTAAAATCTAATTTTAATTTCGCGTCGAAATCGAATTTCGATTATTATATCGAATATAATAATTTTACGATTAATTCCAAATTAATCGTTCTCTCTCTATGTATAGTACTTTATCCCAGATAAAGTCTCTCCGTAATTAATCCAAGATTAATCGAGTTTGAATTATACGTCATTGGTGAATCTTCGGGAAGCGACCCAAGAGATCTCCGGATATGTTGGCAGTAAATACGGTCGTCGGATTATCCGAACACGTGCGTACCTCGTACTACGTTTTTACCGATTCACAAGACAAGGTTGGCTTCTAGCAAAGCGCCATGCCTACCCAATTCTCCAGAAATATTCTTATAGGAATATAAGATCTATATCAAGCGTAGTATACCGTAGTATTGCGTATATCGAACCAGTATCGGATGATCACATGTTAGGCCTGGGGCTGGAAATGTGTCTGCCCCGTACGAAACATATATCGGACATCAAGCAACTAGTCTCTTTAAATCGAACAATCCTGACCTAGTCATATTGTCCCGATGGTTGCAACCTTTTATAGAGTACTAGTTATGTGTCCTGCGTGATCATCACCTCCATATGTCTAAAGTGATACTTCCATCTCGACATCACATCCAGTACACTACGATTCTCGATAAACCCAGAAGAGGTGTACACAGAACCGGTTAAGGTCCCCAACCACCAAAACCAAAGTTTACCGATTGTCGCAAGTACTAGCGATGTAAGTCTCAGGTTAAGACCATATACACCTACCCTGATGCGGCCTCCCATAGACACGCAGACATACTACCAATGGGATTCCGCGGGGTCTATCCAGAGCGAAGCTGTTTTCCGTACCATCGGTAAAACACAACCTCCTATCGCACTTGCATAAGTATCCAATACTTAAATATATGAGAACTATGCCGTTGTGCCCTCACAACGTGCACAAGCGCAATACTAGTCTATTCCGCATTATCGATGTCCGATCTCGATAATACTCCGACTAGGGATATTTAATGATTAAACCTTTATGGATTGATACTGTCTCATATCATCTCAATCCGGTATTAATCATATGGACTTTCGCCATTTATATATCAAAGTAAATAATTTACAAAACGGCAAAAGGCAATTTCATTATCACATAGTTAATTTTGTACAATAATACAATATCATTTACAAACAGTGACGCTATGGGACATAATGTCTAACAGTTTTAAACTCCGATATTGGATGTAGCAATTCAAGTGCCAGATTAAGAAACTCGAAGATCTACAACTTTTAAAGATAAAATAATTTCGAATTCTGAAGATTTCATGACCGAAATTGATGAACCATCCATAAGTGTGTTGTGTGTAATTATGAAGTCATTTTCAATAATTTTCAAAGCAAAAAATAATTAATAAATAAATTATAAAAATTATCAAATTACCACCAAACATGATAAGCAATTAGTGGAGCAATTAATAATGGATTTGGTGGAGTAATTAGTGGAGAATTAATAATGGATTGGGTGGAGAATTTGATGGACGATTTGATGGAGGCAAAATTTGCCTATAAATACCAAGCCATTTCATTTGTAAATTTCATACTTTCTTTTTGAAATTCCTAATGAATAAATAAGAAGATTGTATCTTGTTTTTTTTATTTACAGCTTCCAGTAATTAATTTCCGCTTTCGCACTTTCTTTTCTTACTTTTCAGTTTTTACTTTCCGCAATTTACTTTTACGCACAAACTTTTCGTTCTTTACTTTTGCAGTTTTTATTTTTCAAGCAATGAGGAGGTATCTCCCCCTTGCTGGGGTAAAAGGTAAAGCTTTTATTATTGCTATCTAGATTAATCTCCCTTAAATATAAAATATAAACTATTTAAAACATGACTTAATGAGGATACCATTATATTGGCCGGTTGGAATTAATTATAAATTGGTTTTAACCTGACTAAGTATGGATACCGCCTGGTTGTTGGTTGGTAATTAATTATTAATTGACTTAATCAGGATACCGCCTAGATGGCTGGTTGGTAATTATCACGCAAAGTTAGTATATTATATTAAGGAGTTATCTAAAATAGTAGTAATAAAAGTGAATCCTCTAACCCCCAACATTTTCTTTTATTGTACTTTTACATTATTTAATTTTAGCAATTACTTTTCAGCAATTTACTTTCAGTAATTGACTTTTTTTTTTTACTTTTTACTTTTTACTTTTACTTTTACTTTTACTTTATTTACTTTTCAACAATTTACTTTTCAGTATTTAATTTTTAGTATTTTACTTTATGTCTTTTATTTTTTACTACCTGTAATATGTGTCGTAACTAAGCCAATTATCTGGGGTTGTGATGAAATCCAATATCACACCCGGTTTATAAGGGTTAAATATAGTTTGGGTAATATAAAGTTTATTTATTGAGTCTTAATATTAATGCTTTTTATTAATTAGCCATTAATAAAATTGAACTGGTAAACTTAAAATGAACTAGACATAGGGATTTTAAGTTTAAGACTTTAGACTCATAGCCCACGATCTTCCTTGAGGATAGATAACGCTTTAATAGATTTCCTTACAGGATAGAAATATACCTGTCAGGCGGGGGTATCCATAATTGGAACTTAATCTTAATGAATCCAGGTAATTTTGTTGACAGACATATGGTTCAATTGAGTTATACTGGATATTTGTAGTTGACCATCGGAAGAGGCTTTTACATAATTTAGTGTTCCAGGTTAATAAATCAATATTTTACCCAATTATAAGATAACCACTTCATCTTTAAATAATATTGGAAAGATTCACAACCCTAGATAGTTTTTAATATTGAATTTTCTTAAACCTACTTTCAAACAATTTAATTTACTTGTTTTTAAATTTATAATATTCACCTTTTCAAATCAATCAAACAACCTGTTAGATACTAGTAATCATTTGACCTCATAAAATTAATAGATTAGATATTAAGTCCTCGTGGGATCGATACTTTTTATACTACTTGAACGATACGTGCGCTTGCGTTATACGCGTGTGTAAGCACCGGTCAGGGTGAATACTTGCTTTTTTTGGGGATCTGGAAAATACACGTTTTCTGATTGGGAGCCTATACACTTACTGGGGTCATGACTACTGAATAGAAGAGTTATCGCTCATACCGTCAGAATCTACGTCGACTACTGTAAGTACTATATTTTTTATAAATCTGATATACTATGATAAGGTTTCCTTTTATATTACTATCCCAAGCCATATTATCCATTGTTACTATATACACTTTACTTCCTTATTGCTTCCCGTAGCTTCCTTTATTATTTATTTCAATAATTTATTCTTCAGTTCCATATTATGCTTCCCAAGACTAGTGATGACGTACTCTCATTTTCTACTTCCTAGCTTTATGATATTTTCTCTTGTTATAGGCTACAGCTATACCGTATAATCTAATTATTAAGGCTAGTATTCTTTGCTAACTTCCAATTATCTCTCATCTCATAAATATGTCATTTTTAAACTTTCAAGAATCTCTAGTAACATTACACCAATCTATGGATTTCCGCAGGTATTTGTAACTTATCCACTTGGCTAAAGTTGAGTTCTTTCTTTTCTATCTCTTAAATCCTTCTTAGTTCTTCCCTGGGTGGCCTGACATTCTATGTTTTCTGTTTCTGGCTTAGGTTAAATCCTCATTGAATTTCCTTACAGTTATCTTTATCTTGGCTGTTATATGGTGGAATAGGAATCTTCATCTCAATGGGTGTTGGCGTGCTTGTTTCTAATACTTTATGCTCTATTAGAGTCTATTACTCATGTGAGATAGGTATGAGATAGACTCCGTCAGGACCGCTTCTTTGACTGGTATTGTTAGGAGATGAAGATCTTGATAAATCAGATCTTACTATATCGATTTCTTTAGTTAAAGTAACTAATCACTTATCTTTACGTCTTTCATTTTACTTGCTCATGGATCTGAGTTTGGGTATCTAGAACTTCTACATCTTTTGTGATAGCTTGGTTTTTATTGGAAACTCCATTGACTAATCCTGATCTTTACTTCTCTTCATTTTCTGACTATTTTTGCTATTCGAGGGAAACCTTGCTATCTATAAGAAATACTAATGACTATTGGGTCCACCTGGAGAAGCTTTCTAATAAGAAAAGGAATTTTAGTAGAAAAAAATGAATCTTTCTCAGGTTCACTCAACGTTTTACTCTTGTTCAAACTTGCTTTATGCACTCTTTACTATTATTAGTTCTGGTATTTCCTTCTCTATTTGTTTCTATACCTTAGGCGCTAGTCGCTTCTAATTACTTAAGCACCTGCATTTTACCTTTTACCTTTCCTTCTAGCTTTTCTTTCCCTTTCTACTTTCCTGGATGGGCATCCTTGAAACTTTATTATATCCTTCTATCTCTTACATTCCTTCATCTCTGACCACTCAAACATCTATGCATCTTTCCTTACTTTCTTAGAGCTTTCTTTTCCACTTCCTTAGGTAACTTTTCTTAGTACCTATACTTTCTAGTTTCATAACTGAATTTGATTTTTTACTACGGCGTCATAATGGTGGCGGTCTCTAGTCGGCGGTGGAGTGGCATTAACAGTGGTAGAAGCTTGGCTTAAAAATAAAGAGAGAGAGAGGAGAGAGAGAAAAATTGAAATGAGAGAGATGAAGCTGGTCACGTAAAATAGGGGAGAGAAAGGGGTGCCAAATGGTAGCACACCATTGGGCCACGTGGTACCTCAAAAGAGATTATCATAGAAGCCACCAAATTCTAGTTAATCATTAAATTAATCCCCAAGTCTAAGATTCTTTCTGAAAGATCCCTAAAATTTTACAATTTTAAATTTTTTTCATATTTGTCTAATTTGAAAATTCACAATTACAATTCAACCCATTTGACCGAGACATTTTAGGAAAAAGATAACAATACCCTTAGATAATTCTTGGATTATTTCTAGAGGGATAATCGTTGGCTGATCATTGGAGATTTCAATGTTACTAAGGATGATAAGGAGAGAGAGAGAGTGACAATCCGCATCAATGAAAGGTTTTAACTCTAGGGCACATATGGAGATGAGTTGCGTTAGGTGCCATGTCTTATAAACCAACACCCTTTACGTTGCAAAATATGAAGGGGTGATGCAAATGCCTCTATGTAAATATTATTATTTTGTTATTAATAATATAGTTGTTATACAACTTTATTTCATGTCACATCCAAGATATAATGATAATTCAACTAATAACTAATGTTTTGGTGTACAAAAACAAACTCCTCTTGGACATGCTTGTTTATTTTCGCCTTGACAACAAAATCCATTTCCAGATGGACAGTCCCTCACACAATCAGAATCCTTAGTACAACGAATTGGTAATCCTCCTGTGTAGGCTTCAACTTTAGGCAAATCAAAAATTATGGTGCCTGCAAATAAAATTTCATATTTTAAGATCAATATCTTGGAGAAATTAAACAAAACTTGAACATTATTTGTAACAATAAGAAATTAACAAAAAATATAGAGTTCGAGACAAAAACAAACCAGATACAGCGATTAAAATGACAATTAAAAAAGTTAACTTAAATGAGACTTTCTCCATTTATTGTAGGTAAAATATGAATTATACAAGATCCCGAGGAAAAGAAAATTATTTGGAGTATATCTTGTAAGAATTATAAATTTTCTACCTAATATTTATATTAATGGATTACTAATTTTAAATTTTAGGAAAAAACTATTAAGATTTTATGTTTTATATTCACCATGGCTTCATAACAAATTCTGTTACAACAAAAAGGTATTAAATTAAGTGAAAGTAGACCCAACAAGAAAAACAAAAAACAAAAAACAAAAAACAAAAAACAAAAAACAAAAAAAACGAAAAAGAAGAAGAGAAAATCCATTCTATTCACAAACGAACTTTTACAGTATTAAGACGTACAATCATTGTTAAATGCAGTGGCAGTATTAATGATATGTTCATCACTGTTAGGTTAAAATTGTTTTTATTAAAAAAAAAAATAGACATAATTAAACCTCGGATGTCTGAGTGGAGTTCAAATCCTAAGAGATTTTATTAGTTAAGTTACAAACGCATATTTAACATAAATTCAAATATGAATGTTAGGTAAGTAGAGTTAAAGAAGTGAAAAAGAAATCACCTCCGTTTGGATATTAGACTAAGATTGTTTGTAAAATAAATAGTTTGTATTTTATTTTATTATTATTTAAAAAAAGAAAAATACTTTTGGGACTAAACATTTTAGTCCCCAAAACCTAATTAACTTGGGCGGCACCAAATAAATTTCCATTTTTGCTGATTAATAATAATTTATTCTTAAGTTTCTATTGACAGAGGAAATAATGTAACCTGGAACGAGATCGCCCTAGGACGAAGGAAAGAATGAAGGGAGGAAGGACGATGGAGCGAAGAGCGACGAAGAGCTTGGGACGATCGAATTAGCGGATAGGACGAAAAAGCGTGATGCAGTTGCTTCCACGATCGCGCAGCAGTTGGACGGTTTTCCCTCCACAACCGAGCAGTTGAGACACACAGCTCAACGGTTACAGGCACGATCCAGAAACTGCAGGGAGATACTGGAATTGCCCAAAACGGTTGACAAGCTTCACTATAAATGATCACCTACACCAAGAGAGAAAGGGAGAGAAAAATGAAGACTCAAATGAGCATATCTTTATTTTTTATTTCTTAGATTGTAATCCTTAGGACTGTAATTTTTGCGCTTGTACCTCTTGGAGGCTTATTCACTTAATCAAACACCCCTTGCTGGGACTTTGTCTCAGGAGGTTTGAACCTTACACGCTCTTCTTTCTTCAAGCATAGAAATTACGCAAACAGTTTTTGGCGACCACAGTTGGAGGATTGGTGTAAACAGTGGAGATGCCTCCAAAAGAAACGCTCAAACTAGCTCGAGTGCGGAGGAAGGAGGACTGGAGAAAACCAACCAGCCCCACGTTCCAGCCGTAGTCGGTCATTTCGAGGGTCTGGCAGACGCTAGTCGATACGAACCTATGAGGGAGCTCAGCCCTAACGCGGTATGCGCGTTGTTCGGTGAATTCAGGCAGGATGTTGTCGAACATGTTAGGCTTCAAAATGCGCATGTCATAGATAAATTCGTATCAACTAGCAATTCACATTACGAAAATATAGCCAAACATCTAAGCTCGTTGAATGAATTAATGGCCAAATGTGTAAATAGCAATTCACATTACGAATAAATTAACTGCCGTGGACTACGCCCCTCCCTGCACCAAGCAGTTAGGAGGCTGGTCCTAGTATTGTTCCTGCGCAAGGGACCAACATCCCTACGGTTCTCAGGGGAGGAGTAAGTCATGGGGGCAATGGCCCACAATTAGGGCCAAATATGCCCCAAGGGCCAAATATGGCACAACATGAAGTGGTGTTGCCTCAAGGCATCCAAGCTTCTCAGGGGCAGAATCACGATTATGTCCCACTGTTGAGAGGATCGCAGCCGCCGCCCATAGCCGTGCCATTTAATGGCAACGATATGTTAAGGGAACAAATGACCGAGATCCTTCAAGACCAATTCGGTCTAGGTATATGGCCAATTCGGCTAAGGTATCGGAAGCCGTATCCTGATTGGATCGATGTGGCTTATCCGTGGCCTCGAAACTACAAGATACCAGATTTTTCCCTATTTACGGGGTCTAGGGAGGTTTCTACCAATGAACACATATGGCGATTTACCCTTCAGTATGGGGAAGTCAATGATTTCCAAAATTGAGGTTATTTCACGGCTCATTGTCAGGAGTAGCTTTCTCCTGGTATGTCAGTCTTCCGGCCAAATCGGTAGAAAGTTGGCAGCAAATGGAGCAATTGTTCCATACGCAATTTTACAAGGCCGAATCTGAAGTAGCCTTGGTCGATTTGGCAAACCTAAGATAGTTGACAGGAGAGTGGGCCGAGACATTTTGCAGCGATTTAAGGTAGCCCGAGGCTGATGTTACGTGCCTTTGCCCGAAAAAGAATTTGTGAGGATCGCTCAAGGTTGCCTCAATATCGATCTAAAAAAGAAATTTCAGGATCGCGAATTTTGGGACCTTCCCCAACTCACCAGTAGTGTGGTGCATTATGAGCGATTGTTACGAGAAGAGGAGCAAATAAAAAATTTGAGCAAAGGGACATATTATAGAAACATTGATTATGAAATAGGCGAAGTAGACGTCGAATCGGCCGATTTATGTTTTGGCCGAATTAGTTAAGGGGAAGCCTTACATTTGTAAGACGTGGGCGGAGCCCCAAGCCAATGAAAAGAAAGATAAAAAGAGTAAGAACTTCTCTTTTGATATCACTAAAGTTGATGCCATATTCAACCAGTTGTATAAAGATAAGCAAATTAGCTTGAGCGATCGACATACGTTGCCAACAGCCGAACAAATCGGTAGTAAAAAATATTGTAAGTGGCACAATGCATTGTCTCATACAACTAATAATTGTCTTGTTTTTCGAAATGTTTTACAGGATGCCATAGAATCTGGACGAATTACGTTCGAGAAAAAGATGGCAGTGGATAACAACCTTTTTCCAAAATCGGTGGAATTGAACATGATCAAACCAGACCTTGCCAAGATGAATCTGCCGAAGGTCAAATTGGTTCTAGTCGAAAGACATCACCATCATCGTCCAAGCGCTCTAGAAAGGATTAAGGCACCTTCAGAGCATGGAGACCGGCGGAATATTTGTATTCGATGCAAAAACAATATAGAATGGATGAGGGAGTTAGAAAAGACTTATGAAAGGCCCGTAAAGAAAGAGTCAGCAACATGGCAGCCATGGACCTTCGCCCCAAGATTCTATGGGGAGAATTCAAATTTAGTCCAAAATGTAAGGACGTTTAGGCCGAAAATTCATCGGCCCAATATATGGCATTCATACCGAAGGCCACTTTCAAGACAACGTCCAGACAGGAACTATCCCCTCGTGGACGAAATGATGAGGACGCAGTTAAGGTGATATCAAAGAAACTATGGCCATATGATGTGCCAACAAGGCGAAGAAAGGGCCACCATGGGCCGTAGCCCTCGCATCATGGAGAAATCAGAAGAAACAAAAAAATGAGTGACTACAAAAAAGGAGCAGTGACGAGTAGCGATGAACGCACTAAGTTCGACAGATGAAAACGGGATGAAACAGACGATGAAGAACCTCCTATCGTCATTCAATTCATTAGTATACCACCGGTTGTGCCCAACCATTACTTGTTGCCCAGAAAATTCAAGGGGAATAACAGCGGAGAAGCTGGAAAAAGCGAAGACATCTATGAGGACAACAAGACCGAATTTATAGTGCTCTCGATAACAGATAGGGAGGCTTCAGATGAGGAAATGACCGACATAGAAGAAGAAATAGACATCAGAACCGAAGTAAGGAAAATGGGAATTTCACAAAATCGGCTTCTCAATGAATTGTATGAGGCCGACAATCCTGCAGTCGGGACATTGGGAGACGATTTGGGACGATATCCATTCCTCATTTTGTATAGGATACCTAAGATAAAACGAACAATCACTAGAGCCGAAAAACGGAGATTAGCCGTCAATAATGTCTCTCATTATGCACCAGCCACGTTGCCACTTTCTGGATAGGACATGAAAGAAAAATCACCTCAAGCTAACAATGAGGGCGATCAAGCAATGGAGATAGGTCTGTCAGGGAAGGTGAAATTCCCAAAGCCACCACCACAAATGACAAAGCATCTGCAGCCGCTGTACGTAAGAGCAAAGACTAATGGGATACCAATCACCAAAGTGTTGATTGATAATGGGGCGACCATTAATGCAATACTAGTTAAGATGCTAGGATGTTTGGCAAAGTCAGAAGAAGACCTCCTCCCTACGGAAGTGGTGCTTACCAGCTTTAATGGAGGGGTGACGACGGGTAAATGGGTTATTTTGTTGGACCTGCAAGTGGGAAGTACTACGAAAATAGTAGTATTTTTCATCATAGATGGGCTGACAACATAAAATATAATCCTAGGATGAGACTGGATACACGGCTGCCGATGCATCCCTTCATCCCTTCATCAATGCCTAGTTTTCTAGAACCAGAGGGACGAGGTGGAGATAGTGCATGCCGATAACAAGCCTTTCGCTGCAGAGACAAATTCAACCGAGTACTTCATGTACGAAAGGAATTATTGGCCGACCAGAGTTCTTAATGAATGGGAAAGCCCGACCATTGTAGCTCAAAATGACGAGCCGTACCCCGCGGGACTGTTGAATGATTTGTTCGCACAGAAGAGACCAACCACATTGGTTTTTGGAGAGCCAACGTACATCAATTTAAATGAAGAACAAGCAGAATAAGGAGCAAGCCGCCCTTGCGGATTCCATGGCCAATTTAATGGCCTTTGTAGCAGAGCGAAGAAATGAGGCCGAAGCACAGGCCGTGATTTCGGCCTTAAGAGGCAAACTGCTGGTGCATCAGACGGAGGACAAGATAAGAGAACTATGTGGAGTGGACTGCTTGATAGAAGGAGGTGAATCAGTGGAAGAAGAGAAATACGCTCTGAATAGACGACGAAAGAAAAATATCTCAAGAGGACAAGATGCATTGGATGAGGTAAATTCGAGGAGCGAGCATGATAGACGCATCACTTATGTCAGCTAGGAACTAGAGTCCCAGGTACGCGAAAAGCTAATTTATTGACTGCGAGAGTACAAAGATTGTTTTGCATGGGCCTACAATGAGATGCCTGGTTTAGATAGGACGTTGGTGGAACATAGGCTGCCAATCATGCCAAGTCATAGGCCTCATAAGCAGCCTCCCCGGAGGTTTGTGCCCAATGTCATGCCTGATATTAAGAAAGAAGTTGAACGCCTTTTAGAGGTGAAATTCATTAGGACGACCATATATGTGGAATGATTGTCAAATATCGTCCCAGTCAAGAAAAAGAATAGAAAAATAAGGATCTGTATAGACTTCAGAAATTTAAAGTTAGCGACACCAAAAAATCAATACCCAATGCCGACAGTAGATTCCCTAGTGGACTCCACGGCGGGGTACAAGTCTACTCTTTTATGGATGGGTATGCAGGTTATAATCAGATTTACATCACCGAAAATGATGCACACAAAACAGCCTTTAGGTGCCTAGGCTCTCTAGGGTCTTTTGAATAGGTAGTGATGCCGTACAGCCTGAAAAACGCTGGAGCCACGTATCAGCGGGCCATGAATTTGATCTTTCATGACATGATCAGTGAATCTGTAGAAGTCTATGTGGACGATATAGTGGCTAAATCTGTGACCATGGAAGAACATTTTAGCCATTTAGCAACGACCTTTGAGCGAATGAGAAAGTTTAAACTAAAATTGAACCCGGCCAAATATGCTTTCGGGGTGTGCGCAGGAAATTTCTTAGGTTTTCTAGTGCACCAATGGGGAATCAAGATTGACACTAATAAATCTCGATCGATCACCGAAGCTATACCACCCCGAAATAAGAAAGAGTTACAGAGATTCTTAGGACAAATTAACTTCTTAAGATGATTTATCTCCAACTGTGTAGGGAAAATAAAAGTGTTCTCCTCCTTATTAAGGTTAAAGGACAAAGATGAATTCGTCTGGACTGAAGAACATCAACAAGCTTTTGACAGCCTGAAGAAATACTTGTCACAGCCGCCGGTGATGGTACCTCCAATGCCAGGAAGGCCAATGAAATTGTACATATCGGCAGAAAAATAGTCCATAGCTGGGATAATCGCGTAAGATAATGGCATGAACGTTGAGAGAGCCATTTATTATATCAGCAGACAATTGCTAAATTATGAATGTAATTATTCTCCAATGGAGAAATTATGTTTGGCTCTATATTTCACATGTACTAAATTACGAGCCTACCTTAGGCCGAACATAGTATATTTAATCACAAGATTAATATAATAAAGTACATGTTTTCTCGTCTTATCTTGCATCAAAGAGTTGGGTTTTAGTCACTGTCACTTTCAGAATTCTATAAACGGCATGAGCCCCAAAGGGCCGTTAAAAATCAAGCTTTGGCCGATTTCTTAGGCGATCACCCATGTTTGAGCACTATTAGAGAAATAGAAATGGATCTGGACGAATGCAGTCTGAAACCATGGACGATGTATTTCGACGGATCCAGCACAATGAAAGGAGCTAGAATAGGGATTGTCTTAGTCAGCCCGTTGGGAGAATCATTTCGGTTCTTAATTAAGTTGAACGAATATTACACTAATAACCAAGCTGAATTCAAAGCCTTGATACTTGGGTTGGAGATGCTCCTCAACATGGGAGTAACCCATGTATCCATTAAAGGGGATTTGCAACTAGTAATCCAACAAGTGATAGGAACCTTCAAATGCCAAAGCCCATCAGTCATGGAATTATTGGATGTGGCCAAGGAGTTGGTAGAGCGATTTGATCATGCTTAGTTGGAACATGTTCCAAGGGCGAAAAATGAATTGGCCAATAGCTTAGCTCAAACAGCTTTTGGGTATAAGCAGACAAGTATATGCGGGATATATATGAGCGAATAGGTCAAGCCAGCCCTAATGAGACAAAATAGGTAGACGGATGTCATGGTCATCGAAACCGAAGAGGAGGACGATTGGAGAAGTGAAATCAAGACGTTTCTAAAACGGCCCGAAGGAGGGAAAGATCGAAGGCTAAAACTTAAAGCCCTGAACTACGTAGTCTCAGGAGATGTGCTATATAAAAAACAACAAGATGGGTTGTTGTTGAAATTTGTAGGACCATCTGAATCCAAAACTATCATGGCCGAAGTGCATGAAGGTGTTTGTGGGGCTCACCAACCAGGAATAAAGATGAGATGGTTGATTATATGAAGCGGCTATTACAGGCCGAAGATGGGAGAATCGTGCATCTCGTATGCCAAATGATGCATTACTTGTCTGAAGCACGTGCCAATTCAAAGGGCACCCGCGACCGAGATAATCCCAGTCATTAAACCGTGGCCATTTATAGAATGGGCGATAGACTTGATAGGGAAGATTTACCCAGCATCAAGCAAGAGGCATACTTTTATCATCGTTGCAACTGATTTCTTTACCAAATGGGTGGAAGCTATCATAGTTGTGGAAATCTCCCAAGAACAGATCATCAAGTTCATAAAAGAGCATATAATTCACCGATTTGGTATACCACAAACAATAATGGTAGACCATGGCACCTCATTAAACGGTGAAAAGGTGAAAGACCTCATGGCCGAATACGAAATCCGATTGGTGAACACTACCCCCTATTAACCTCAGTCAAACGGTCAAGCAGAATCGTCCAATAAGACCCTTAAAGGATTGATTCAGAAGATAGTGACAGACAACGCTAGACGATGGGACGAATATTTGAGTCGGGCTCTATGGGCCTATAGGACGTCACCACGAACAAGTACTTCAGTGATTCCGTTTCAGTTAGTGTATGGTCATGAGGCTGTGCTTCCAGTAGAAATGAATATCGAGTCCACCAGGGTGATGTTACAAGAAAAGCTGAGAAAGGAAGACTACGACGAGGCAATGATCCAGAATTTGTTGGAATTGGACGATATCATATGTGATGTGTTAAATCGTCCAGAAGCACAAAAGAGAAAAATAGCCAAGGAATATAATCTCAGAGTAATGGCTAAATCGTTCAGGGAGGGCGAATTAGTGTGGAAAACTATATTGCCACTTCATTCTAAGGACCCGGCGTATGGCAAATGGTCGCCCAACTGGGAAGGCCCATTCGCGGTGAAAAATATGTTACCAAACGGAGCCTATCATTTGCAGGACTTCAACGGAAGAGTGCATGCAAGAGCGATAAATGGAAAGTACTTAAAGAGATATGTGCCCTATTTATGGGAGCATGAAAATATTGGACAGTGATGACCCATAGCGCCACTACTTATACAGATCATGGTGTTGTTGTATAAATTAACTATGTGACAAAGGAAATTGCTCTTTTATCATTTGTGATTAGATCACCAAGATGAATAAATGATAGAAGGTCCTTATGATTAGTTCCTGGATTGAGATGATATGAGACAGTATCAATCCATGAAGGTTTAATCATTAAAAATCCATTGTCAGAGTATTATCAAGATTGGACATCGATAATGCGTAAAAGACTAGTATTACACTTGTGCGTATTGTCAGGGCATAACGGCATAGGTCTCATATATTTGGGTATATGATACTCATGCAAGTGTAATAGGAGGTTGTGTTTTACCGATGGTACGGAAAACAGCTTCGCTCTGGATAGACCTCTCAGAATTCCATTGGTAGTATGACTATGTGTCTATGGAAATCTGAAATCAGGGTAGGTGTATTTGGTCTTAACCTGAGACTTGCACTGTTAATACTTGCGACAATCAATATACTTTGGTTTTAGGTCGTCCAAGGCTTTAACAGGTTCTATGTATGCCTCTGCTGGGTATATTAAGAATCGTAGTGTGTTGGGTGTGATGTCAAGACGGAAGTATCACTCTAGTCATAGTGGAGATGATGGTCACGTATGATACTTAACTCCTTCTCTTATAGGCTGCAACTATCGGGATAAAATGACTAGGTCATGTTTATCCGATTATAGAGAATAGTTACCAGAGATCCGATATGTGCTTCTTACGGGGCAGACACATTTCCAGCCCCAGGCCTTGCACGTGACATCCGATACTGTTGGACAATTATGACCCATAGCGTCACTATTTGTACAGATCATTGTGTTGTTGTACAAATTAACTATGTGACATATGAGATTGCACTCTTATCATTTGTGATTAGATCACCTAGATGTATAAATGATAGGAGGTCCTTATAATTTGTTCCTGGATTGAGAATGATATGAGACAGTATCAATCCACGAAGGATAAATCATTAAATATCCCTAGTCAGAGTATTATCAAGATTGGACATCGATAAATACGTAAAAGACTAGTATTACACTTGTGCGCGTTGTGAGGGAACAACGACATAGTTCTCATATATTTGGGTATAGGATACTCACGCAAGTGTAATAGAAGGTTGTGTTTCAGCGATGGTATGGGAAACAGCTTCGCTCTGGATAGACCCCATCGGAATTCCATTGGTAGTATGACTATGTGTCTATGGAAGTCCGAAATCAGGGTAGGTGTATTTGGTCTTAACTTGAGACTTGCACCGCTAATACTTGCGACAATCAATATACTTTGGTTGCGATCGTCCAGGGCTTTAAGAGGTTCTGTGTACGCCAATGCTGGGTATATTGAGAATCGTAGTGTATTGGGTGTGATGTCAAGACGGAAGTGTCACTCCAGTCATATGGAGATGATGGTCACATAGGATATGGTACTAGTACTCTTAAGTACTGCCAGGCTAGAGGCAAATATGAATACCTTGTAACCTTTATGGATGATGCATCGCGTTATGGTTATGTTATCTTATGAAAGTTAGCCCTCGTTCATAGTGACATAAGAACCGCGTAAGTCGGAGAGAGTCAGAAAAAAACCTAAGAGGTTTGGGTTTCTGATCTTACCTCATATAGACATTAATCTTACTGAGGAAGATGAACCGGCTACGTATGAGGAAGCGATACAAGGTATCGACTCCGCTTTATGGTAAGAAGCCATGAAGTCTGAAATGGATTGCATGTATACCAACCAATTTTGAACTCTGGTTGATGTACCAGAAGGCATTAAGCCTATTGGTTGCAAATGAGTCTTCAAAAAGAAGACAGACATGGTAGGCAATGTTGGTTTCTATTATTTGTCCCAAGGAAAGATTAAGCATTTAAAATACAACAATGAATATATATAAAAGATGAAGTATGGCGGAATCATACTTACAATGCTTTAGTGATGAAGAAAACCGAACTAAAAGTGGAAGCTCCAAGGTTGATGATTTTCGGCCAAGGAAGACAAGTAGTGGAAAGTTCCAAGCTTTAAGTATTCCAAGCCCTAAGGTGGTTTCCCTATCACCTCCTTTGATTCCTTGCTTGTGCTAGCAAAAATGGAGAATGAGAAAATATTTTATGCCTTGTTGGTGCAGCTCACGGCGTGAGCAAGAGAGGAAGAGAGGAGAGTGTTTCACTTTTGATTTTCTTTCCTTTGCATGCCAAAAAAACGTGAATGACCAAGGAAAATGAAAAGTGATATGATATCTAATACCAAAAGAATTTTTTAATGCAAAAAATCCTTCAAAGCCATGCATGGCTTTCCCTCCAAAATGAAATCCATCATTTGCCATCATTACCACACTTTGAGATTAGAGACAATGTATCATCCCTCAAAGGTGACTAGATACATCCACCATCTATTCGTATTAATTAATGAGATATCGCGATGTGATTTGCGGATATCACTCGATTCAAAATACGAATGTGTCCGCAAACCTTTTCGGGCTTGGTTTCGTTAATTCCGAATTAACGAATTTCCGTCGCGACATGAATTAAATAATTACGCCTTGCGAAATTACTATTCAGTTCGCTAATGAATTAATTCTAAATTAATTCGTTTGCCCGAATTAAAATCCGATTTTAATTCCGCGTCGAAATCTAATTTCGTTTAATAATATATCGAATATATTATTTTATCGATAATTCCAGATTAATCGATCTCTCTCTCTCTCCTAATAAGGCATTTTATCCAAGATAAAGTTTCTCCGTTATTAATCCAAGATTAATAAAGTTCGAATCAAACATCATAGGTGAATCTTCAGGAAGCGACCCAAGAGATCTCCGGATATGTTGGCAGTAAATACGGTCGTTGGATAATCCAAACACGTACGTACCTCGTACTACGTTTTTACCGATTTACAAGACAAGGTTGGCTTCTAGCAAAGCGCCATGCCTACCCAATTCTCCAGAAATATTCTTACTGGAATATTAGATCTATATCAAGCGTAGTATACCGTAGTATTGCGTACATCGATCCAGTATCGGACGATCACATGTTAGGCCTGGGGCTGGAGGAATGTGTCTGCCCCGTACGAAACATATATCGGACATCAAGCAACTATTCTCTTTAAATCGGGCAATACTGACCTAGTCATATTGTCCCGACGGTTGCAACCTTTTATA